>JAJLUL010000094.1:54568-87611 GCA_030564325.1 Blastobotrys capitulatus | reverse complement strand
TAGTTCAAGTGTACTCAGAGACATGTATGGATCGGGACACTAAATTACATGTAAAAGCAGAGATAAAAAATATATCCAGAAACGATCGAACCTTAAATACAGTTCAAGTGGTACTCAGAAATATGGATCGGGACACTAACTTGCAAGCAGAGATCAAAAAATATATCCTGAAACGATCGATCGACCATCGCGATCTTAGATTGAATCTGGATCAGACAGGTATCAGCAGGGTTTAGCAGGATCTTACCATGGCATCCATCGACGGATGAATTTTACGCGTGTAATCTACAAGCCCATAGTAGTAGTCTACACCATAACATGGATGCTGTAGTCTACAAATTTTTGAATTTTTTAGCATTCAAAACAACTTGATTTACAAAAACAAATGAAATAACATACATCTAATCCCAAAAAAAAAAAGAACAATTCTATAATAATAATATAAATAAATACAACAAAAAAAACTATTTTTCTAAACTTCCATATGACCACCTTTTTGTAAATCATCATCAGAAGTACCATTATTATAATGATGACTAGAAACAGCTTTATCAGTAAAACTTGGTTTTCTACCACCACCAATAGCTTTAACATCATTATAATCAATAGTAGTATCAGTCATATTAGTAGTTCTCCAAGCTGGAATATTTTCATCAAACATAATTTGAATAGCTTCTAAACTTTTACCTTTAGTTTCAGGAAATAATAATGCAACAATAATAAAACTTGTTGCACAAAATACACCAAACATAATATAAGTTTTCCATGTAATATTATGCATAGCTTCAGGAACAAATAATCCAAGAGCAAAATTAAAGATCCAATTACATGCTGCACATAATGAATTAGCTTTTGCTCTCTGTTTTAATGGGAAAATTTCAGCAACATAAACCCATGAAGCAGGTCCCCATGTAATAGCATAAGAACAAACAAATAGATATGAACATGCAATAATTCCTTTAGCAGCTTGAGTAGATGATTTTGGAATTTCAATTGTAATATTTGTTTGAGTTGGTGAAATACCATTTGGTTTAGGAACACCATATGTAGCTAATAATCCACCAATTGCAAAATGGAATGCCATCATTAAAAGAGAACCAACCATTAATGTATATCTTCTACCCCATCGATCTAAATAAAATAATGCTGGAATTGTTAAAAGTACATTTAATACATATTGAATGATTGAAGGAACTAAAGTATCGTCACCTTGTCCAGCCATTTGAAATAAATAAACAATACTAGAGAATTAATGTTAGTTTTATTTTCTTGGTTTATCAATGTTGATTTATAATGTTATTACAAAATATCGGGTCGGGGGGTCGGGACACGGCCAGCACCGACAAAAACCGTGCGGCTCAAATTCAACCTCAACCTCAATTCGACATGAATTATCATTCAAATATCCTTCAATAACATAGAATACTTCAACATTTAAGATCAAAAAGGAATCACAACGGACTAGTACATCGAAACATTCATCCCAACCATTTGTTGAAATACCTGGGCTAAAACTCCAATACAAGTACGTTTATAATTTTGTGAATTGAATAATTCATAAATTTTCATATCAGCAGTACTTCTAGAAATTCTAACAGCTTCTTTAATTTCTTCAATTTCAACTAATACTTGTGGAGCATTTTCATCACCTTTACCTTGAACATGTTTAACAACTTCAATACATTCTTCCCATCTATCATTTTCTGCAAGATATCGAGGACTTTCTGGTAAAAAAAATGATAACACACATAATAATAATCCAGGAACAATTTGAATACCCCAAGCACCTCTAAAACTTGCATTACTATCAACAAAACTAAAACCATACCCAATTAAAAACATAACTAAAATACCAATAGTAACACACCATTGGAAAATACCAACTAAACGACCTCGAATATTTTTTGGTGCCAATTCACTAATTAAAACTGGAACTTGAGAACTTGCAAAACCAACTCCAACACCTGCAATCAATCTACCAACAATTAATTGAGCAATATTTTGAGCTGAACATTGAATTGCACAACCAATCATCCAAACAACTGATGAAATTTGAATAACTGGTTTTCTACCTAATTTATCTGCTAAATACCCAGCAAATAAACAACCTAAAAATGATCCACCTGGCATACTACTGGTAATACCACCTTGTGTTAATGAATCAGGATTATTAAAATATTCTTTATATGGTCGTTGATCAACAAATGATGACATTGATGAAATATCGAAACCAAAAAGCATGGCTCCGATACATGCTACAAATGAAACCATATATGGATTATAGATAGTCCACATTTTTTTTTTTCTTAGCTTGGTATTATTGTTTAAATAGAAAAACAAAAAATTTATTAAATAAAGAGCAGATTATTATTCTTTTATAGTTTTATGGTGTACTAAATTAAATTATTACAATTTGTTTTTTTTTTTTTTTTTTTTTTTTTTGAAAAATTAATTAATCCGAATCATCTAGATCATCAGAAACTTACATGCTATGTTTCGTCATTATCAAGTAAATCAATTTTTTTTTTTTTTCCCTTTACAACCACAATAATAACAGGAATCTCTATCAGATCTATTTTAGTTATCAGGTAGCACTGTATGAATTAAAATTGTTTTTGATTTTATTAGTTTTGAAATTTTTGAAGTTTTCTATCCTAGATAGATATCTTTACTAAGAAAGTGTAATGAAAATCATATTGGTATTCCTTTTAATTTTTTGATCACCAGCCGTTAAAAACCCGTTGAAAATAAAAAAATCATACTAAATAGATTATACAGCAAAAGAAAATTAAAACCACTGATAGATCTATAATACTATCAAGTTGGTAAAAAGGTTAGCAACTATTTAACGGATAAATTTTTTTCAAGCATATAATTTTGTTTATCATTAGCCAGGGTGAGACACTTCCCGCCGCTCTAGCTATTATAGTTTAAATTACATTCAATTTTGCTCTCAGTATAACAATTGTATGCTATATCTTGCAAAATTTTCTAAATTATATACAAATACCATTAACTATATTGGGGTTTTTTTTTGTGAAAAACATATGGTCATATAAAGTAATTTTATAATTTTTTGTATATAATTGAATACTTTTTATTGTTAGATAGGTAAACTCAAGGCTCTTATAATCATCATTAATACCATAAATTTCAAGCGTGACGTAATTAAAAAATTTTAAGCCTTAGTAATACATGTTCAAGCACACAAGCAACTTAAAAAGGTATCGTGGGCTAGCAGTTGTCTTAGAAAGTGTACAAGTGTACACCAGGCACAAATAATTATCAAGAATCTTCCATGCTTCATTAACAACTCAAGCACTGCTAAATCTTCGGACTTCTAAAGTAATAAACAACTAACACTCAATCTATTCAAGCAGTTATGCCTGCTTGAATTGGCTCCTTCCTTATTTGAAAATAACTTATCTTGATTGGCCAACAAAATCACCCCAACATAATTTTTTTCTTTTTAAACGGCTAAGCTTTGTTGTTGTAGATAAAATCCTACATCAAAAAGGGGACGATAAACTCCACAAAATTATGAGAAAAAATACAACGGTTTATCATATCTCCAGATTTTTTTATAAAGAAATATTAATATTTTTATATTCAAAATGGTTTTCTCATGTTGAAAGGAGGGGTATTATAAGAAAAGACCCACAAGAAATATGGATCTTAAAACCACACCAGATGCGGCTCCAGTTGAAATAATCCGGATTTTTTAAATTTTTTTTTAATTGTAAGATCCAAGTTGAAAATTTTTTCTTAGTACACAGTCAGAACAACTGGCAATAAGGAAAAATTTTCAAAGCCGTTAATTGCCTTTTAAACAGCTTAAAATCTGCCCCACTTTTCAAGCACTGTTTAAGTATACCTATAGTTCTAGTTAAAAGTGGTTTTTAATATGATGGAGGGGGTCATTATGCATAATTTCTGCAAAAAAAAAAAAATTTCTTCCAATTCACTCCATGAAAAATTGACCCCACTTTTCAAGCAGTAGTAAAGTGTATGCCAATGGAAAAAAAAACTTGCTCATGTAATGCATGTTTAAAAGTTTCTTTTGAAAATAGATTTTCAACTACAGGCTTGAACTACCTGCAGAAGACTTTAGTACCACTGTATAAGAATTTAAATTGTTCACTTTTAAAGCAATTGTTACCTGGCATGCATGGTACTTCAATGTTTTTCTAATAGATACAGGTATAAATTCAGATTATCGGAGGAATTTTGTACCACTACTGTAATAATAAAAAAAAGTGCTTCAAATGAGGCGGGGTTATTATATGCATTTTAATGTAGATGCATTAACAAAAGTGGAGGGGTACTAAAATAGTTTTTTTTTGTTTTATTCAAATTTAAATCCACAAATTTGTACCCTGAATAGAGAAAAAAAGATTTAAATTCTGGATTACAAAAAGTTTATTTAAATTAGATTTTACTCGGTATTCTACGGAATAATTATAGATGAACTCAATCTACCAATTTCTCTCAGGAAGATATAGTTAGGTTAGGTATAAAGTTAGTACTCTTAAACTACTTGTACATACCTACTGTAAGTGGTATTCAATCATTTTCTGGTAATGTTCAAGGCGTTTTTCAGTTAATACAGAGTGCAATAGTTTTAAGCGAAATTCATATAAATTATATTAATTGTAGTTTTAATAAACCACATGCTCGCATTTCACCGAAAGCATTTGAAAGCCTATTTCACTTGGCCAAAGCTTTTTTTTTTTCACCAAGACATAATAATCTTTACTTTACTACTAAGACTATACTATTAACAAGTTTCTCACTATATCCATATAAGTTTCAATTCAAAAGAAAATTGTACCACCAAGAAATACATTCTGCCGTTATAAAGACCTGAGAAGAACGAAGATCTGAAAACACGGTACATGAAAAACGGTACTATCGAGATTATTGGTTCTTACTGTATTAATAGACGACTTCGGAAGTTCGAGAAAAAAATCTAATTCCGGATTTTTCTGAACCTTCAACCTTTAACAATGAATTTTTACATATTGAACCAATTTGCAATATTGATTCATTTACTTATTGTACCAAATGGTAACATTTAATTTATAATTTGTATTAACAATCATCCTGCATGAATTTACTGGTTTTTGACTAAGTAATGAGTAATAGGGATTTTTGAGAAAAATTGTTTATATCAAATCACTTTTTAATTTCAAAAATATGTTACTATATTTTATCTATAATTATATGAACTATAGTATACATTTATTTATTATATCTTTGAGCTCATGCTGGTTATATGGTAGATTCTAATTAAATAAGATATTCATATGATGGAGCTCTATAATAAATCCATTATAACGATGATGATATTTTATGTATAAATTATAACAACTAATGGTGAAATGGCCTATTTATCAATTGACTGTTGGTAACAGCACTGCCAACTATTGCAAATTGTTGATCTTTGATAAGTTTCGAGTTGTAGCTTAGTATGGGACTGGTGGTTATAACAGCATTAAGCACCAAAGATCTGATATTACTATATCCAATAGATTTATAATTACCCCTCTTCGTGCATATGACATAAAAGTAGATGCGGATTAATTACCATGGTATAACGGATAAAATATTCACAATAGTCTCATTTGTTAAAGAAAAGGGTAGCATATGATAATATTGAATACCTGTAGTATAGACCTGGTATCAAGGATTTTTGTTTTAGGAAACACTTTTTGATAGCACAATTCGTCAATTTCAAGCTTGAATATACCAGAAACCACCTCTATAGTATAACACTGCCATATCTTAAATTATAATAAAATAAAACAATAAACAAGCCATCAAAACTTAAAAAAAAAAAAAAAACATCTATTATAAATACCATCTATAATAATAAACAGCCATGAGAGCTCCTAATTAATATTGATCAACAACAGCTTGAATATATCTAATAAATCTAACAAATTTTGTTGGAGAATAAGAAGTCAAAATTTTACTTAATTTACCAATATCACCACCATTTAATACAAATTTCCAAATACTTTGAGTTAATTGAAATGATTGTTTATAACCAGGATAATATTCAACAGGACTAATATTAACTTGCCATAATTGAGCAGATTTAGTATATTTTCGATCCAAAATATCTGGTGTATATAACATTGGAATTCTAATAACAAAACCATTATTTAAATTTAATTGTTTCCATTGACTAGTTGGTAAGTCTGCTAATAATGGCATTTTAGCATGACAATTCTCACTAATACTTTCATTTGGTTCACAAGTAAATAATGCACCAATTAATTTATCTGGTAAATATAATGATAAATCTCTACCAACATATGGTGCTCTTCTTGCTAATCTAATACAATCATTTGAATAAGTATCACCACAAACAGTAGTATTCCATGCCAAATCTTGTTTTGAATTAACATTAATATATTTTTCTTCAATTAATTCACCCATACTACATTGTGAAATTACCATTTTATGATTAATTGTATTATGGCGCTTAATTGGATTATAAGAAAATTCTCTTGAAATTCTATAACCAGTATATTTTATCCAACTATTTCTACTTGGATCACATGCAATGTTAGGATCATGATATAATGGAATACCATTTACTAATAATACATTAATTGTTAATAACAAAATTGTTAATAACATTTTGGTTAGATTGATGATGATGATCCTTGAAACAAATGTCGCAGTGTAGAAATATATTTACACAACATCAAAATTAATATTGGGCCAAAAATTAATATTGTAACTGCTATAAGAAACATTGTACAAACAGTACTTGGTTGTAAATCATTTCTATGATGCATAAAAATTTCATGAGCTACTGAATCAATTTGCATTTCTATTCTATTAAGTTGATCTGATACTAATGATTTGATTAATGAATTTTGTCGTGTAAGATTTTCATTATTTTCATCATCATCCAAACTGCAGGTACAATGCGGCGCAATATGTGATGATTCTGATATTCTTCTTAATTGCTTATTGTTTTTATTAAACCAATTAATATCTTCATATAATGATTGATATCGATTTTCTGATGGTTGTGAAGGTTGTAATAATGGGTCGCGTTCATTATTACTATTATTACTATGTGTACTTGAATTAGGTGTTTTGTTCATTATTTTTTGTTCTGATAATATTTTTTAATAATAATAATTAGTAAAGAAAATTAAGGTCCAATAGTCTGATATATATACTTATTATTATTTCTATCCCATCATGTTCCTAATAATATTTTTTCTATACTTTTTAAGGTTAATGTTTAAAACCGTTTTGGATCTTTAGATTGGATCCTAATCCGTCAGATCAAAGGCAGTACAATTTTTTATAAAAGGCAAGTGGTACTGGTATTTTAATGTACCACGCTGCGATATACTATACCCGAATGATTAGCTCAAAGTTACTCTAATTAGATTAATTACGTACTGTGCAAGTGCCACAGAGGTACAACTTCAAGTAGTTTAATTTGTACCTATAAAGTTTGATTGCCAGCTCATAAGATTTATTAGATTTTTTCTAATCTAAATTTTATTTTTTTATATCCAACTTTAATATCATCAATTCAATCTCCAATTAATCAATATTTTTTTTAAAAAAAATATTAAAGTTCCTGCTTAAATTATAAGGCTATTTTGAATAATCAGAATATGAACCGATTTTTGTCTAAGTTTCTTAAGCCAATATATAATATATATCGTGCGGCGAGCTTATCAATTAATTTTTTAAACATCAGCGATGTGCATACTTTACTTTACGCGTGTCTCTAATCTCCCAACTACTGATAACCCCACTAAAAAAAAAAAAAAAAAAAATTGATACAAAAAAAAAAGGTACCAATTTTTTTCTTGTTTACCAACTAAACATATCCACAATAAATTGTCATGAAAAAATGGACAAAGCTAAAATTGCTTGTAATATTAAATTTACAACCATTCTAAACAAACAAACTGGTGATAAATATATTTTAAAAACTGATTTTACTCCCGATTCTTTAAAATATGAAATTCAATTAACTGATTTAGAAACAGTTTGGTTTCAACGAGGTGTTTTTCAAGAAGGAAAAGATAAAAGTGATAAAATTGATGATAATACTTATAATTTAAAAAATTATAAACATAATTCTCACGTTAATTGGAGTAAAATTGGTACATTTATTATTAAAAAATATTTTAATAATTGTTTAAATATATTAGAAAATGCATTATTAAATAATGAAACTAAAATTATATTTTCAAATGATATGGATAATGATCCATGGTTTTCAATTAAAGATTTTGATCCTAATGCATCTAATGATAATTTATATTGGGATTTTATGTTAAAAAAATGTGATGATAAAACTGCAATTAAATTTATGATGGAAGTTTCAAGTCATGGATATAATTTAGCTGCTTCATTTAAAAAATCATATGAATTATTAGAAAAAAATTTAAAAAAAAAAGATGCATTTATTCAAAATTTTGTTAATGAAATGAGAGAATCAATTTCTGAAAATTCTAAACATAAACAAGCATTAGAAAAATATGATTCAAAACCTATTGAATTATCAAAAGATGATGATAATTGGGTTGAAATAACCAAAAGTTTACAAGAATTAAATAATGCAAATTTTGTTAAAGAAACTCCTAAACAAACAACTGAAACCTCTAATAATTCTAATTTATCATCTAGTTCAAGATTTTCTAGAAATCGAACTGGTTTACCAAGTTCATTAATGCGATTAAAAACTCGACAAGATACAACCGCGTCTTCACAACAACCAAAACCACGGCGTATTATTAATCCTCCATCATCACCAACAGATACTCAACATGTTAATGATACACCTTCATCACCCGGTGATACACAACAAGTACAAATCCCATCATCACCACCTCAACCTACTCAAAGAGATCATGAAGAAGAAGATGATGATGAACCTCCAAGAAAAAGAAAAAGATAAGTTATTATGGAATAGATTTCCAATGTTTTAATTGTTGTTTAATATCATTAATTTGATTTTTTGGTGCTAAATGTAACCATAATCCACCCCATGCATCAATAAATTCATTTAAAGATTTTTCAGATAATGTTGGTGGTAATTTTTTAACTTTTTCTAATACAGCTTTTGGTACAAATTCTGAAAATACACCAATACTATTTTTTGAAATGAATTCCCAAATATCTTCAGTTACTCTAAATTGATTAATATCATAATCAAAATATTTTAATTCATCATTTGTATAAGCTTCATGCATATGTTTATCAACACATTCAACTAATTTTTTTAAGAACATATCTTCAAAATATTCAATTTTTTGTGGTAAATCCATATGTTGATCTAATTCCATTGCAGTAGTATTATCAGGGATTGCTTTTAAAGTTTTTGCTTCTTGTCTAACCATTTCAGCTACTTTTTTTGCAGTCATTCCATCAACATAACTAATTGATCTAATACCATGAATTAATGCTTTAACACATAAATTTTTATCATTAGATACGATAATTGGTAATGCATTATTTTTTTGTTGAAAAAATAAACAACAATCTAAAATTGAATCATCACCTCTTAAATTAACTTGATTAATTTGTGTCATTTGTTGTCCAATAACATATGGATCTAAATTTGATAAATGATCAACAATCCAATTAATTCCTGCTCTTGCTTTATGTTTAATTGATCTATTTGAATCTTTTAAATTATCTAATTCTTGAATAACCCAATAAGGAATAATAATTTTATGATTATATTTTTCACTTAAATCTCGTAATTGTTTTAAAAGTTCCAAGTTACTGATAATAAAGTTTGTATCAACAACTAATAATGGTAATGTTTCGTCTGGATTATATTCTTCTGGATTGTTTTGATTAGGTTCAACTTGGGATGGTGGTGCCACTTTCTCTTGCTGTTGCTGTTGAGTGGATTGCGAATCATTTAAATATGGTTGATGATACCTTTCTTCAAGTTCAGCATCAATCATATCAATATCTTCAAAATCAGACATTTTGTTTAGTTATATTATACATTGATTAACAAACAATAACACGAAAAAAAAATTGATCTAAAGTGGAAAATCGCGAAAAATTAATTTTGATTGTTGAGTTGTGGATTAAAACACAGGTTCTTTCTTTTTATTTTTCCCCTGCTTGAATCCTCCCACTAAAAATTCAGGGCCGAGTAACGGGCCGTTTGAGTAGACTTGGGATTAATAAATGCTATTTGACTTAACAAAGCTTGTTCTAAATGGCTATTAACGGATCATTGAAATCCAGGTGAGACAACGAAAAAATCTAGGGCTTAAAAAACCATTAAGCTTAGCATATATAGCAAAGTCACGCTATTTTTTGAATGAAAAATTTTTACTAATGCATTATATTAATCATTGCAACAAAGAGCAGTTTAATCGTATTTCAACATGATTTTTTTTTATGTATCTTAGAGACTTATTAAGAGTAAAAGTACCCTATAGACTTATAATAGCCGTGCAGATTTAACAATTTATGACCCACTTTTGAAAATCCTATTTAAACCTTTCAGTTTCCTCTTAAAAAAAATTTTTTTTCTCACTTAACTTGCAAACTTTAATTCCTAACTTTAAAATATAGAAAAAAAAAAATAAAATGGGCGAACCATCATCTCAAGCATCTAATGCTTTAATTTATTTAACCTATGGTGCATTTTTAATCATGGGTTTAATAGTTGCATGGAAAATGAGCTCAAAGAAAAAATTCTTATCAAGTAATAAAACACAAAAAGGTATGTTTGAACAAATAAGTAGAACCAAACTAACAATATTTTAGCAATTCCTCTGGCGTTCAATTTTGTGGCTTCATGTTAGTATAACCTTACATTAAGACACACTATTTCAAATCTTTTTTTCATTACTTCTCTTTTTATTCAACAAAAAAAATAATAATTATTGAATAAAAAAGCAGCTAACGGGTGCTGAGTTTTTAATACCAGCTGAGATTAAACCGTTTGAACTCGAACAAGTTAAAACTTGCGTGAGAATAGTGTTGTTTTTTTAATTCATTTAAAAAAAAGAGATGAAAAATTACTAACTCTTAGGGTAGCAATGGGTAGTGGTATTTTAACTACATATCCAAGTATTAGTTTAGTTGCAGGTTTACAAGGATTATTGGTTTATGCTATTAGTTCATCTTTACCTATTATGTTATTTGCATTTTTAGGACCAATTATTAGAAGAAAATGTCCTGATGGATTTGTTTTAACTGAATGGGTAAAGAATCGTTATGGTATTATTACTCAATTATATTTATCTTTTTTCACAGTTGCAACAATGTTTTTATATTTAGTTGCAGAATTAAGTGCAATTCAATTGGCTATTAGTACTTTAACTGGATTAGATGCATTACCAGCAATGATTGTTCAATGTGTTGTAACTACTATTTATACATTTTTTGGTGGATTTCAAACATCATTTTTCACAGATAATATTCAAGGTGTTATGATTATTTTATTATTAATCATTGTATCAATTTGTATGGGGGTTAATGTTGAAATTGATCGTACATTAATTGATAAATCTGGATATTTAGAACCAAATTTATTAGGTTGGCAATTAATTTATATTTTACCAGTTGCAGTTGCAACAAATGATTGTTTTTTAGCAGGATTTTGGTTAAGAACTTTTGCATCAAGATCAGATAAAGATTTAATTTGGGGTTGTTCAATTGCAACATTTATTATCTTTATCTTTTTAACATTAATTGGATTTTGTGGGTTATTAGCAGCTTGGAGTGGATTATATCCAATTGGATCTGGTGAAGATGGTTCAAATACTTTTTTCACATTATTAATGGAAATGCCATCATGGGTTGTTGGATTTGTTTTAGTTTTTACAATTTCTTTAAGTACAGCAGCATTTGATAGTATTCAATCAGCAATGGCATCAACTTTTTCAAATGATTTATTTCATAATAAATTACCAATTATTTGGGTTAGATTAATTGTTGTTTTGATTATGATTCCATCAATTGTTGTTGCATTAAAGGCACCAAATATTTTACAAATTTATTTAATTTCTGATTTAATTAGTGCAGCAGTTATTCCTGCATTATTTTTAGGTTTAAGTAGTAAATTTTGGTTTTTAAGTGGGTATGAAATTATTGTTAGTGGTTTAGGTGGTATTTTAAGTGTCTTTATTTTTGGTAGTATTTATTATAATGATGCTTTAAAAGGTGCTAATTTAATTATTTTAACAAATGGGTTATATGTTGATGATTGGAGTGCATTTGGTGCATTTGTTGTTGCACCATTTGGTGGATTAGTATTTGGAGCTATTTGTTTGGCTATTAGAATTACTGTTTGTTATATTCATAGTCGTGTTAAAAATATTCCATTTACAACTTTAGATAAACCAGTTAAAATGGAATATGATACTGATCATGAACATGTTACAGTTGAGGATGGTAATAGTAGTGTTGTTGATCCAGTAAAAAATAAGGTTAGATTAATTTAGATTTTTTTTTAATTCTTTTCTATATAGACTTTTTAATGAACAACTTTAATTTCACAAAAATCAAGTTTATTTTGGTTTTTTTCCAAGAATGCCAATTTTGAAAACGTTTTTTTTTTCTTGATAGATTGATAAGATGATCGATATGAGTAACGCCTCTTTTTGTGCGGCGTTATAGTCAATTGCACGTAAATCAGATATAACTAGTACAACTTGTACAACTTGTATACATTATGATGCACAGCCCTTTGAAGCTAAGCTAAGCTAAACGCCACGACTTTCTATAGTCACATACTATTAGCCAAGATTATAGATAAGTCAAAACAATCATGCTATTCATCTCTTTGATAATATTCTATTAATCTTTGGAAATTTCTAGTTAATGATAAACTTATTTAGCGAGAATATTAATATTATCAGTTGATGGCAAAAACTAAGGTTAAATTACGATAAACGACCCCGCTTTTTTTTATCTATATAATGTGTATATGAATGTTTTTTAAATCTAAATTATTAGTGGGAATGTTGCAACATGTGTGAAATATAGTTTCAGTTTTTAAAAACTGCATAGTTGTAGTTAACGCGTTATTGGAATGTGGTAATATTATACTAGTGACCAAACAATTGTACTTTACAATCGATTGATCTATATTGTTTCTACAGTAAAATAATATTACAAAAATAGTCTTTAATATTATAATATGATTAATAAGACACCACGCCCCGAGTCTATCTAAGAGATCCTAATGATTCATCTCTGATGTTATAAAACGCCCGTGAGGCTGTGACAATATCCGATAAACATGTATATCAATAAAAACGTGTATAAACAAATACATTATTTATTTGACAATAAATTTGGTATCGTGATACTAAAGATCATATTGAATGATTTTAATAATCCAGATCTCGACAATTAATTAATAGAATATTAATATTTTGACCTTGTTGGTTGCTATTTATTTCATAACAGATAAACTACAATAAACATATATGGGCAAATTTCATTAAAGTTTTTTGAATCAACTCCAATTTTTCCCGTTGATTTATATACTGAAAAAAAAAGCTTAGCAATTATAGATCTAAGTAATAAGATCTTAGTTTAGCATATTCCGAGAAACCACAATTTATAGTTATTATGTTTGATTAGACATAATTTTAAAAAATAAAAAAAAAAAAAAAAAAAACACGAACAGAACTTTTTTTTAAGTTTGCCACAGAAAAGTTTATTATTAGGTCTCTCGTTTGTTTATGTCTTTAAAATGAAATCAGATTAAAAAAAACGATGATTTAAATTGGAATATTAGTCAATTTGATTATAGTGGGGGTGTTGGTGGTGGTGGTAGGTGATCTCAAGTTAAAAAAAAAATAATCAAGTGGATAAAAATAATTTCCCATCACAACAATTTTTTTTTTTATTTTGCTGTGCCACCGCGCATTGCACAGCATAACAACAAAAATCACACCTTTTTTTTGTCACATAAATATTCTAAATGAACCCTTTTTCATTTTATCAAACCTTTTTTTTTTTTTTAAGATCCTTTTTATATTCAACTGTTTCTTCTTAATTTTCTTTCTTTCTTTCTTCTTTTTTTTTTCTTTCCATCTCGCTAAACTATACTAACTATACAATACAACACAAATAACAATAATGTTCCATGAAAACTTGGACGAAAATAGTTCAATATATGAACAGCATTCAATAAAAAGAAAACCTGTTGGTGCACCACCATCATTACCGGAACTATCTTTTGAAAACACTTCAAAAGAAAATTTATCAAAAGTTTTGGATATAAAGCAAAATAAAGATGATGATAGAAAGCCAAGAGGACCACGACCAGAACCTAATTTTGGGTTAACAGATACTAATGCATTTAAAAGTTATGAAGAACCAATAAGTGATAATACACTTCAAAATTATCAAGATTCTTTACCAACAGAAAATTCAACTAACACTCCTGCATTTAATAATTTAAAAAATCATACATTAACAGTAAATACTGATGATAATTATCAATCAAATACTAATGAGGGTTATCAAGGTGTTGGGTATCAATCATCGCCAAGTTCAATTTCTCCATTAAAACGATTACCACCAAGACGGAAACCTGTACCTTCGTACTCTTCTCAAACATCTCAAGATTATACCACAAGTAATAGTACAAATAACAATACAGATAGTCCACCACCTTTACCACCAAAAGATTATACACAATTAGTATCAAAAGATAATACACCAATACAATCAAAAGAACATACATTTAATTCTACTTTCCATTCACCACCAAAACCATCAACATATTCACCAAGTCCATTAATTGATGATTATCAAACAGCACGTGAAACTCCAACAAGTATATCATCTAACCAACAACAACCACCACAACAATCAAGAAATTCGTATACACATAAACGTGATCAATCAGATTCAACAACAAAAAGTAGTGAAGAAGAAGATGATGAAGATTCAACTGATGAATATGAAGATGATGATGATGAACAATTTGAAAAATCAGCAATAATGAGTGGGTCAATTTTAGGAGCTAAATCTAATAAAATTAAAAATGAATATGGTGTAGAACCAAGTCCATCAAAATATTGGAAATATCATGTATTAAAATATGCCAAAGATTTATATATGACAACTAATCCAGATACTCAACATTTATCAAGACCAGTTGGACCAAGTTATTATGTTGATATTGTAGATTGTGATGATGAAAATAATAATAATACTCAATTAACATTTCATAATAATGATACGCCAGCAATGAGTGTTAAATTACCAAAAGATGAAAATGGTGGATTTATTGTATCAGTTTATTCACCAGAATATTTAAAGGAAAGAAAATTATCATCATGGATGGAATCTGCTAATTTAATTCAATCTGAAATTGAATTACCAAATCATAAAAAAGTTCAATGTTTACAATATTCTTATAAAGATCGAAATGGTAATGAATGGGTTGTTGGTAATCGACCAGAAATTGAAATTAATAAACCAAGACATGATGGTGATTCAACTAAAATGACAACAAAATTAAAAGTTTCTAGTAAAATTTTTTTCTTTTTAAGAGGTAAAAATGGACCAGAATCTGATGTTATTATGGCAGTTTATAGAAAGAGACATCCAAAAAGAAAGAGAATGATGAAAGAAAGTTTAAATATGATTGCAAAAGATCATCATCACCATAGTCATCATAATGAACAACAAATGAATAATAAACAACCAACACAAGTTGATGATGATGATGCATGTAATGAAAAAGCTGGCTGGTTGTATATTTTGGATAATATTAATGCATATACAAGAGAAGAACCATGTTTATGGCCTTTAGCAATTAGTTTAGTTATTTCAATGGCATATTATCAACGAGTTCGACAAGAAAATGCAAAGACATTACCAAAATTGATTGAAAATTTGAAACAAAAAATGAGAAGATCAATGTATGGATTACAAAAATTGGACCTTAATCAGTCTAATAATTAGACTTGATTTTTTATATATTTATTTATTTATTATAATTTTTTTTTTAAAAACAATTCGAACCATGTGCGGCTCAAAAGTAGTTCCTGCGTGTAGTTATCATACTAGTATACGTGATGTACTACGTAATTTTTATTGGTACCAGGAAAATTAAGCGAAAAAAAATAATAGTGGTGGCTGAGTTAACCCAGCTTGAAGGGTCTCACTTAGTGTAGTTTAGTGTCTTAGTGCAGCCTAAAACTCAAGCACTAAAATACTACTAAAGCCCATAATAAACCTAAATTTAGCAATCACCCAAAACACTAGATTAAATTTTTCTCTTTTTTCTCATACCCTGAAAAGAAAATTTCAACACACCAACATAATCTGACGACAATTTTTTTTTTTTTTCCCAACTCATCAATATTTTTTCTTTTCTATTCTTTAATTTTTTAAATCAATAGAACAGACCAAAAATGACCAACTTATCAAGTTTGTTATTTACAATCTTTAGCATTTCATTACTACGCGTTGTATACAGTAGTTCATCAGTAACTGATTTAGAAGGTACTTGGAGTTCAAAATCAAATGCAGTTTTTACAGGACCAGATTTTTATGATCCAGTTGATGAATTATTAATTGAACCAGCATTACCAGGAATGTCATTTTCATTCACTGCAGGAAATGGTAATAAAGGACATTTTGAAGAAGCAATGTATAGAGTTACATCAAATCCAAAAGATCATAGTTGTCCAACTGCTGTATTAATTTTTCAACATGGTGAATATGAAGTTTTAAATAATGGCTCATTACTTTTAAAACCATATGAAGTTGATGGTAGACAATTATTAAGTGCTCCATGTAATGAATCAGATACTTCAACTTATTCAAGATATCATCAAGAAGAATTATATAAAAAATTTGAAGTTAGTGTTGATGAATATCATGGTAGATATAAATTAGATTTATATCAATTTGATGGTAAACCATTCCCACCAATGTATTTGGCTTATAGACCTCCAATGATGTTACCAACTCAAACATTAAATCCAACTTCTGGTGGTGATTCACAACAAACTGGTGAATCTGTATCACAAAAAGTTAAACGAAGTTTAGAAAATCGTCAAAAAACTAGTGCTATTAAAAAATCAAATATGGATTATGATTTAATTTGGTGGACTGGTGTTTCATTAATTTTTATTGGTGCTACTGGTTGGTACGTTTTGTAAGAAAATTCTACATCTTTGCTTAATAGCTATTATTTAATTTATTTATTATGTTATTATTATATGTTTAATCGATCTAATAACCATCCTGATTCTGTATCTTTATTATTTCGTAATATTTTATCTTGATCATATTTAAAATCAACTTGATCAAGTACTGGTTTACCTAATCTTATTGAAGTACCTAAAAAACATGTTCCATTATCTTGATAAGGACTAAATCTCCATGATAAACAATCTTTATTTTTTAAACATTTTTCATTACATTCATCACCAGAATTTAATCCTTTAATTTTTTCATCTCTTGCATTATTATCCCAATTTTCAATTCTTGATTTTAATAAATCTTTATAAAAATATTTATAAATATCTTTATAAGTTGGATAATTAAATAATGATTCAAATTCCCATAATTTTTGAATATCTGATGGTGTAACATGATGAAAAGATATAATTGGAATATCTAAATTATAATTATCAACTTGAATATCCCAAAATGTATTACCTTGAAATGGTTGTGAATGTTTCGCACCATTTTTTATATTATTATTAACTCCATAACTTGGTATAATATTACCAATTTCTTTTAACATTAATCCAAAAATTGCATCACCACAACATGATTTTTTGGCCTTATTTTCATATTCTATTTCATCAAATTTATTTATTGTTTCTTCTAATGCAGCTCTTGAAACTAAAATCCCACTACCACCATGAGCAAATAAAAATCCCATTCCAACAACTGAACCATAATATTGTGGTATATTTGGATTCTTTGTTGATACCCATTTGGTTAAAGAATCTTTTAAAACATAACTATCAGCATCCATCATAAAAAACCAATCACAATCAGGACATTTATTATTAAATGCATCTTTCATAATTAATAAATTTTTAAATCGATCTAATTCCCAACCTTTATTATCTTTAATTTCTGAATAATCATAACTATTATTATGTTTAAATAATATTTGTTGTGTTTGATACATTTCAAAAATTTTATCATTCTTTAAATTATCACTAACTTTATCTAATATATCAATAATTTCAATATCTTTAATTTTTGCTGGTGAATCTGAATAAATTGAATAATATTTTGAATCAAGACTTGATAATGTTGTATATAAATGAACTGGTATTTTATTCCATAATTCTGTACCACCAGTTTTTAACATATAAAATATTTTTGGTTTATCATTATTTAATGTATAATATCTTGTACTAACTAATTCAAAATACCAAATATTTAACCAACCTCCAATTAATACAAATCCAATTAATAAATTCACTAGTAATTTCATTCTTCTTTTTTTATTTTTATAAGCAAGCACCTGCTGCACCACTAACTTTTTCTTCTTCATGTTTAGAAATATACTCGACATCATTGATTATAAATAGTTTTATTTGATCACAGTTTGGAGTAAATTGAAACTCAAACACACCAGTTAAAACTGGATATTCATGTGGTAACAATCTTAATGTCCGTGCCAATTTAGCTGGTGTAAAATCATCTTTTGAACTCCAATTCCCTGGGAAATTACTATAATTAGTATTATTATTATTATTAAAGTTTGAACTGTTATTTTTTTCTTTTTCAGAAACACTTCTCCATCTTAAATTAAACTGTTGATTATTATCATCCCATCTATGACTTAAAACTATTAGTTTACTGTCTGCTGGTAATAATATATGTGATACTATTAATTGACATGCTTTAAAATATGTTGCATAAGATAAATAACCATTAGCACATGGGAAAAACATTGGATGAGTTATTGGTAAAATTTTAAATGTAATTGAATCACTAATTATTTCTTTTGGTAATGATTGTTGTAATAAATTTGGTACTTTATGAGTTATTTGATCAATTAATTGACCTCGATTTGCTAATTTTGCTTGTTCTTTTAATGCATGTTGATTGTGATGGTTATGTAGAAATCGTCGACCAATGATTCGAAACATGTTAGATTAGCTATTTTTTCTTGGAAAGAACAACCCTTGTTTACCGAAATATTGAAAAATGATATAGATTAGAATGTAGTATTACAGCAAAAAAAAAAAAAAAATTTAAACAGGTGGGTGGAGTGGGAAAATTCTATTGGGAATGAAAAATTTATAAATATAAATAATAATAATAAAAAATAAGGGACAAAAAAAAATACATTCGAGACTTTTTATTGTGCATAAAGGGAAAAAAAAAAAAAAAAGTAATATTTTTTTTTTTGAATTGCCATCCATCAATTCGCAAGTGAAATGATCAGCGATCTCCTGCTTCTTTTGATCAGATTTATGCGTGATTAAACTATCCTATGGATTATCGGAACGTGTTCCGATGTTAGGCTAGGAATGAATTTATTTTAAAGAATGAATTAGGCTCATAGATAAAATTATAACAGTGGTATTTTAATCAAAAATTTGGTAAATTACAAGTTAAAATATAAAGAATCAATTATCTATTAACTTAAAGGATCAATTAGATGGGATGGAAATTTCTTGAGTGGTAGTATTATACGTTCAATAATTGAGGCAAGAAATGCATGATTCTTAGGAGATTTTAGGTTAGCTAGCTCACATGTATAATTTGTAGGAAATGAGTAGTACAATTGTAAGATTATTACAACCTATAATATCTCTATCCATATAGAATGGAAAGCTTAAATTTATTAGCCTTGGGCCTAATTAATTATACTATACTACGTGATGCCTATCACAAATATCTAACACTCTTCAGTTCTCAATTGAAACTTAGTGGCTTAGGTATTGCCTGTATTTCCATATTAAGTAATTTTAACATTTAAATGCAAAATGTATTTGAAAAACCATCAATTGAGCTATGTTGACACTAAAAATAACAAAAAAAAAGGTTGTCTGTGATTGATCGTAGCCCTTGTTAGTATTATCAACGGCAAACTACTGTACAATGTACTCCTAATAAGTTATATTATATAAGACAATGTGATGCTTGATTCAAAAGTTTCCCTGTAAAATCAAATTATTACTAAAAAAAGGTTTCTAATTCATATAATTGTTAGGAGAATAATAAACATATACTTTTATCATATTTTTTCAATTATCTCGGATCACTAGTTGCTGTATACTGGTACTATATGATTTAGTACCCTGAATTTTTCTTGACATCTCATTAGGAAGGAAAAATAAAGGACGCGTTGTATGTTTAATGCATGTATAATGTATTAATTATTTAATACGATAAGGGTAAAATTATTTTATTCTAAGATCAGATTAATTATAATGGCCTGGGGATTTAATTTTTAGTCAAAATTGTTTTCTCCATCTCATATTAAATGTATATAACTTCAAAACCAGATAATATTTCATTATAATATGTCAATTGCCTAAAAATACAACTGTAACATCCATCAAAATTCAAAAGTATCATTTTGGTTGCATTATTAATCGATAAAAATAGATAAAAGGCTGTGTGAAGAGTTCAGGTAACATTTTGAATTTTGTCCTAGTACTACGATTCTTAATAAAACGATTGAAGATAGATGTAATCCTTAGTGTGTATATATCCTAACCCTATGACAGGAAATTGATTAAGTTCCAGCCAGGTATAAATATGATGTTAAGCCCCTTCATATCTACTGATCTGAAATATATATAATATACAATTGTTAACTATTAATACATTTCCTGGTACCATGTCTTCAATGTCGATTCCGTAGGGTCTTTCCACCGGGATCTGTTTGGAAACTAAAAAAAATATGAAGAATAGATATTTATAGGTTGATGTCCATCTATAACTTAGGTTCAATTGCAATCATATATATCACAATAAACTGATTCCTTTAACTATAACTGTATTATATACTTGATTTTTTTGAAATGGATTCAAATCTTATATGACCATAATTGTATATACCAATTGTTTTATATCATGATGGCTATACATTACAAGTCTTACGTCTAATCAATTTAAAGATTATTTGAATTTCAACATTTATTCATACGAACGAGCACTGCTAAGAAATTTATATATATAGTATCTAATACTTAAATCTTAAAGTGATCTAAGATAATAATACCAGAAACTTGTTGTCTCAAACATGTCGCGGTCCGCTGTGGCTATCCGTTATGATCGATAATACTAACTTATGTTATAGTTCAGAAATATTCAAAAATAAAAAAATATAATCAATTTAAAAACTATTTATAATTAGAATATATATCTAAAAAATTCACAAAATTATTATTAGTAGAAAACTTTTGATAACTTTTATTTTAACTAAAACGATCGATTTATATGTAATAAATGGTGATAATGAATCAAGGATCATGATCTGGTCAAAGCAAAATTTGTTATAACTTCAATTGATTAATTTGGCTTAGATTAATAAAACAAAAAAAGTTGTTTAACATATTGAAAGAATTTATTTTTGGATTATAAACGGTAGTAGTGTTCTCAGTGGTCTAACTCATACTAGATTATTGACAAAATATTTCACAATATTGACTCAGTAAATTATAGTTTTATATTTAGATCAAGAGATGAGTTTCATGGCACTTTTGTTAGGATCCGGACTAGGTTGTAGCCAGGTATGTACTAGTATTATCTTCTTGAGGTGCTTCTGCATTACCATCTTGACCTGAATTTGTATCTTGTTGTTGTAAAGATTGATCTCCATCTTGGTTCATTGAAGCATCAGCAATTGTTAAGTTAAGGACCAGAATCACTACCTAAAACTGCAGGGTCATTATCTTGACTTGTAGCATCGATCAATTGAATATATACAAGTTATTTAGAAGGATTAGTTAATAAATTAAATTTGTACTTGAGATAAATTTTCCAAGTACAAAGTTATAAAAGATTAGATAGTCAAAGTAGCAAGATACAAAATACTGACAAATTGAAAATTATAAATTTCAGGAAGAAGCCTAGCTAAGCGCTTATAAAAACTTCCAGGCTTCAGTTTACCACAATAATAGGGTAAGAGACACTTCACCTACAACTGTACAAACTTTTATAAATTCCAAATAGCGCTAGTCCAGTCAATTTTAGGAAAAGCCACACTTAACTTTACTTATAAACTGGAGTAAGTGGTAATTTTCATAAATTTATAGTTGATTTAGTAAATAATTATCAAAATACTTAAGAATATATTGAACCATTAAACTTCTAATTCATTATAAATACTATTAAAGATCAATCAACCTGTATATTGATCGCAATATAGATCGCGACCCAACTTGTTTCATTTATTGCATGATGCGGCTTTATAAAGGGTTATGTAACGTTTTATAAAAACTAGTAGCTACATCTAGTCATACACTAAAGAAAAAAAAGCACATACTCAAAAAAACTAGAATTATCTTACTATAGAAAAAACACAATATATATTAAATAACTTAAAAAAATTAACAATAATTATCTACAACTTTGAATTCTTTAAATAATTATTAGAATTCAAAATTGTACAATTTACTTTGACCAACTCTTGAATTGATTAATTAAACCATTAGTAGAATTATCATGAGTTGAAACATTAGAATCATCATCTAATTCTTTACCAATAGCTTTAGCCAAAACTTTACCTAATTCAACACCCCATTGATCAAAAGAATTAATATTCCAAACAGCACCTTCAGTAAAAGTAACATGTTCATAATAAGCAATTAAAGCACCTAAAGTAGATGGAGTAATTTTTTGTGCCAAAATTGAAGTAGTTGGTCGATTACCTAAGAAAACTTTATGATTAACTAAATTTTCTGGTGTACCTTCACTTTCAACTTTTTCTTTTGATTTACCAACCATTAAAGCTTCAGCTTGTGCGAAGAAATTTGATGCTAACATTCTTTGATGTAAATTACCTTCAATTGGATTATGTGATTGAGCAGCTAAAATGAAATCTGATGGAATTAATTTAGTACCTTGATGAACTAATTGAAAGAATGAATGTTGTGAATTAGTAGCTGGTTCACCAAATAAAATAGCACCAGTTGAATATTTAACAAATTCATTAGCTCTATTAACTGATTTACCATTAGATTCCATTGATAATTGTTGTAAATAAGCTGGGAATCGATGTAAATATTGATCAAATGGTGCAACTAAATGAGTTTGAGCACCAAAGAAATTATTATACCAAACATTTAATAACCCACCTAAAACTGGAATATTTTCTTCTAAAGGAGTTTCTTGGAAATGTTTATCAACTGCTTCAGCACCTTTTAAGAAATCAGCAAAATTATCAAAACCAATATATAAAGCAACTGATAAACCAATTGATGACCAAACTGAATATCTACCACCAACCCAACTTTCAAATCCAAACATATTTTTAGTATCAATACCAAATTTAGCAACTTCTTCAGCATTAGTTGATAAAGCAACAAAATGTTTTGCAATATCTTCTTGTTTGGCAGATTTTAAAAACCAATTTTTAGCAGTATTAGCATTTGTACAAGTTTCTGCAGTTGTAAAAGTTTTTGAAGCAATTAAAAATAATGTAGTTTCTGGATCACATTTTTTTAAAGCTTCAGCAATATGAGTACCATCAATATTTGAAACAAAATGAACATTTAAACCTTCTTGACTATAACTTTTTAAAGCTTCAGTAACCATAACTGGACCTAAATCTGAACCACCAATACCAATATTAACAATATCAGTAATTGATTTACCAGTATAACCTTTCCATTCACCTGATCGAACTTGTTCAGAAAATTCTTTCATATGATTTAAAACACTATTAACTTCACTCATAACATCTTGACCATCAACTTTCATTTCAACATTTGATTGATTTCTTAAAGCAATATGATAAACTGCACGATCTTCAGTAAAATTAATTTTTTCACCAGCAAAAAATCGTTTTCTTAAACCTTCAACATCAGTTTCTTTTGCTAATTTAATTAAAGCATTTAAAATTTCTTCATTAATAATATTTTTTGAAAAATCAAATAAAATTTTAGAACCATCATGATTTGTAAAAGTTTTTGAGAATTTTTCAAATCGATTTGAATCTTTTTCGAATTCTTCTTTAACTTTTAATTGTTTACCTTCAGTATCATGAAGATGTTGTAAAGTTTTCCAAGCTGGTAAATCACTAGTTTGAGAGAATGACATTTTTTGTTAGTTGTTCAATTGATCAATTGAGTTGTTTAGGAAGAAGAGGAAAAGAAAAAAAAAAAAAAAAAGAGGAAAAGAGAGAAAGAAAGAAATATAAAAAATATATATCGGGAGGTGGTGGGAAGTTTTAGCAAAAATTTTAGTGTTATATGGAAAGTCTTTGTTTTTATGCTGGTATTATGGATTTGTTTACGTAGAAAAAAAAAAAAAAAAAGGATCCAACGGTGCTGTTTAAACCGGTTCAAAAAGCAAAAAAAATAACAAAAAAAATAGCGTGAGATTTATTTATAAGCCATTGTGTTTTTTTAAAGCCACAATTTTTGTGTCTTTTTTTTTGTTCTTTTTTTTCTTGTTGGGCCCTGAAATTTCTGAATTTTTCATCACAGTTTGTGTTTTTTGGTTGGCTGGTACGGCTTTGTCCGGAATCAGCGGGTCCCGATTCTTTTCGTTTTCATTTTATCAGTGTTACCGTACCGATCGGTGATACAGTTGAGTATTATCTATACACTTCAAAATTTTGAGTATAATATTTTTGTAAGCTGACATTTTTGCGAGATTGGACTATTTGTAATGGTCTGATTCATAAAGATCTGAATCATTATACGTAAATCTTCATAGAAGAATCATTAGATGATTGATGATGATTGATCATGATTCGTGTTTTTGGTTAACAGATTAGGGATAGCTAAGGTTTAGGAGATTCGATGGAGCTTCGAGGGTAGTAATAGTTTAATGAAAAAAGCCAGCCAACCCTCGGTATTACACTAGATTAGACTTAGAAATGACTAAGTTTTTAATTACCAATTGATATCTGATACCACGAAAAATCAATCCCACAGATTTTTTTAAAAGCACGAGGCTAGAATGGTTTATAACTGCACAGGTAAACTACAGATGCTACAGTACACACACCACAATCAATAATGCATGATATCTTAAGCTTGATTAATAGAAAAAAAGCCACACCTACCTGGTAATCTTTCAGATCTAAGATCTTTAAGCGTTGGTTAAGTGTAGATCATCTATTCACCACTTACAGAACAGCTAAGTAACGTTGTACAATTGTACGGCAGATAACTCGTTCTCCATCCAGACTCTACCGTGAGTATCCTTAGTTAGAAATAGAACTATCTCCTACATATCTATAACTTATACCATACCAGTGTAAGAAATATTCACCGTGTTAAAAAAAAAATACTAATAATGCAATTAATAAAAAAAAAAATTATAAATAAATTATTTATCATACTAAAATAACCCACTACCTACAAATACTAACCCTGCTGCTACTAATACCCCCACACTAACAAACTTATTATAATTATCAAAATTTTTCTTCATTAAAGATTGTGCAATTGGTTTATTATCTTCATAATTCTTTTCTCCACCAAATTCTACTCCACTTTCCATTGCTTCTTGCATAACATTATCATTAGAATTATCAAAACTTTCTAAACTATTTTTAGTTAATTGTAATAAATTAGAAGTAGTATTTTGAATATTAACATCTTGAATATTACCAAAAAAATCAGTAATTAAAACATCTTTTAAATCTCTTTGAAACAAATCAGTTCTAATCCCCGGATTTGAATTAATTAATGAAGAATCATAAGTATCAAATAATTCTTTCATACTAGTCTTTGAATTTTTATCAATATTTTCTAAAAATTCCAAATTATAATAAGTAAATCTATCAATAACTGCAACACCAACATCTTGATCGGCATGATGACTATAACTATTTTCATTAATTCTACTTGATCCAACTGCCAAAATATTTGGTGAATAAAATTGACTATACATTGTATTTGCTTGACATGTATCAATCATAAAAAAAATTTCATTATATCTTCTTTTTTCCCACATTTGTTCAAATGCATCGGCTAAATCCATTGCACCAATTTCATCAGCATCTTGAAATTTTAAAAATTCATTACCACCATGTCCTGTCATATAAATAAAAATATTTGAACTATCATCAGTTAATAATCTTTTTGATCTTGGAGTTTCTGGATCCCATCTATCTGTTAATAATCTAATAAAATTTTCAACTGTTACTTCATATCCTCTATAATCAACTTCAATATTTTCACCATATAAATCAATTGCTCGATCTGCATTATTATAAACAGTTCCAGGGAATGTATTTCTTGGATTACAAGATACATCATCACTTAACATTAAAATAATTTGAGAATCTGGAATACCTAATCTTTTAACTGTTCTATACATTGATAATACATTAGCCATATGTCTATAATTAAACCAAAACCGTGATGTTGAAACTAACACGGCCCAGTTATTTGTATGTCTTGTGTTGTTAGTTGTTGTTGATGCATTGGTTAGAATAAATAATGATATAAATATTGAAAAAAATGAATATATTGATATTTTCATTTTGTATTGTATTGTTTATTTGTTAATGTCTAATGAAAATGTCAATTTAAAAATTTGGTGTTGTTTGGTGTCGCAGATTTTTAATTTTTTTTAAGCCAGCGCACCTTCGAAATTTTTTATAGTCCCAATAATGATTATTAATGAATCCTTGAAGTGAAAAAAAAAAAAATGGCGTTTCAATATTTCTTATAAACCACGGTAATGTTCAAATACCTACTACGAGATTACCAACAAGAATGTTTATCAAGTTGTTTAGAAGCATTTAATGAAGGTAAAAGAAGAATTGGAGTCAGTTTAGCTACTGGAGGTGGTAAAACTGTTATTTTTTCACATTTAATATCAGAAACTAAACCTTTAGAAGGTCAAGGTAATAAAAGTTTAATAGCAGTTCATAGAGAAGAATTAGTTCATCAAGCATATGATAGAATAACAAAAATTCATCCAAATTTAAATTGTGAAATTGAAATGAGTAATCATCATACTAGTGGTACAGAAGATGTTACAATAGCAAGTATTCAAAGTATTAGTAGATTAAATCGATTAAAAAAATTTAATCCAAAAGATTATAAATTATTAATTATTGATGAAGCTCATCATTCAGTTGCTAATCAATATTTAAGATTATTAAAACATTTTGGTGGTGATAAATCAAATTCAAAAGTTGCAATTGCAGGTTTTAGTGCAACTTTATATAGACAAGATGGTAAAAGTTTAACAAAAGCAATGGATGAATTAGTATTTCATAGAGATTTAATTGATTTAATTCAAAAAAAATGGTTATGTAATGTTCATATTACAACAATTAAATTAGATGTTGATGTATCAAAAGTTCCAATGAAAGGTGATGATTTTGATTCAAAAGAATTATCAAAAATTTTAAATACAACAGAAATTAATAATTTAGTTTTAAAAACTTGGAATCATTATAATAAATTAAATAATTATAAAAGTACATTGATTTTCTGTTCAAATATTGAACATTCAATTGATTTAACAAATTTATTTAGATCAAAAGGTATTGATGCAAGAGTTGTTACATCATTATCATCAAAAGAAGAAAGAAGTAAAAATGTTGAAGAATTTAGATTACAAAAATATCCAATTTTAATTAATTGTGGTGTATTTACTGAAGGTACTGATATTCCAAATATTGATCAAGTTATTATAAATAGACCCACTAAATCTTCAGGGTTATTGTCTCAAATGGTTGGTAGAGGTTTAAGAACTTTTGAAGGTAAAGATCATTGTCATGTTATTGATATGGTTGGATCAGTTCAAGATGCTGATATGGTTAATACACCTGCATTATTTAGATTAGATTTAAAAGATAATATTCGACCAAATCAATTAAATGTTAAAGAAATTATAGATTTAGAAGAAGAAAAAAGAATTAAAAAAAAAAAAGAATTATTAAAAGATTTAAAAATTAAAAAAGTTAATTTAGAATCTTTTGAAAATTTAAATGATTTTTTTTCAAATAATCAAAGAATTCGACCTGGTGCTTATTCATCATTAAATTGGTTACCAATTAATGATAAATGTTTTATATTATCAGGTTATAAAAGTTATGTTAGATTAGAAGAAAATGATTTAACTGGATTAATATCTTTAACAAGATATTATGAAATACCAAATTTTGATCCAACATCTCCTTATGCAAATCGGAAAATATATCGGAAAAAAACAATTTTTAGTGAAGAAAAAGATCAAAGAGATGCAATTATAAAAGCAGATAATTATATTAAAGAAGAAAATAAATCATTTCCAAGTTATTTAATTCAAAAAAAAATTGCATGGAAAGATTATAAATGTACTAGTGCACAATCAAAATCTTTAAAAGCAAAAATTAATAAATTACAACCTGATATTTATAATGAAGTTTTTGAAAGAAAAATTATACCAGAAGATTTAAATAAATTAACAAAAGGTCAAGCAGCTGATTTATTAACTCAATTTACTCATGGTGGTGTTAGTTCAGTTATAAAATGGTTTATAAAGCAAGATAAAAAAAGAGAAAGATTAAGAAAAGTTCAAATGTTTGGACCTCCGAGTATGCAAATTAAAGTTTAATTATTTTTTTTTTCTTTGTGTAGTAAGTATTAATTTATATGCATTATTTATGTAAATATTTATTTATTTTTTTATTATTAGATACTTTAATAGTAAATAAAAAAACTAGAAATGCCATTTGAAGTATATGATAAAGATGATCCAACTAAACCGGATTTACCAGAAGATATTATTCAATATCAAGAAGATGGTGGTGTAATTGAAGAAGAAGATGAATTAGATTGTTCAAGTTGTGATGAAGAAGATGATGATAGTTTTGAAGAAGTTGAAGAAAATAGTGATGACGAACCATCAAAAAGAGAAAGAATTAAAAGTATATTAAATACAAGTTTATTTGATAAAACAAAAAAAACTTTTTCAATGACTGGGTCACCGACTATACCACCAAATACTAGTAATAATGTTCCTGAATTTGATAATAATCATATTTCTCCAACTAATAGTAATACTACTAATAAAAACAATGCGGCTTTTGATGTCTCACCTAGAACGTCAAAAGATAAACCACGTGAACCACCACCAAAATTAACAATAGATGCACCAAAAGCAAATATTATAAAAAATCAAAATAATACAAATAATAGTGATATGTTATCACCATTATCAGCATTTAAATATCCACCAAATCGTCCAAGTATTGATAGTAAAGATTCAAATAATAATACTGGTACCCAACAATCATCAATAAATAATCCTCGTGGACCTGGACATCATCATAAACGTCACAGTACAATAAGTCATTTATCAAAACATAAAAGAGATTTTAGTAGTTCATCAAAAAGAAGATTTTCAAAAGTTCCAACTCCATTTATATTATCAAGAGCAGGATGGGAACCAGGAGTTAATGTTGGGATGTTAAGAGCACCTGATGATTATAATAATCCATTAGGATGTCAAGTTACAATAGTTGATTATTCACCAGATAATTATAGAGTAGCAAGAACAGAAGTTCATGGTGAAGAAGATAAAATAGAATTAGATAAATTTTTAAAATCAAGAAATAAATCTGCAAAAGTTCGTTGGATTAATGTTTCTGGTCATAGAGTTGAAGCAATTAAAGCCATTGGTGGTCATTATAATATTCATAGATTAGCAATTGAAGATATGGTATTTGGAGAAGGTAAACGTACAAAGGCTGAAAAATATCCAACTCATACATTTGTTTGTATACCATTATTTAAATGTATGAAATATACTATACCAAAAGTTTTTGGTCAAAGGAAAAGAAATTTTTTAACATTTTGGAGAAATAGTCATCGAAATTCTTTTATAGAATTTCGAAATAATGAAAGAAGAGCTAGTGTTTCTAATATGACAAATTATATTATTAATACTGAAGAAAATATTAAAAATAATAATAATAATGATGATGATGATAATGAAAGTGAAAATACTAATCCTATAACAGAAGAAACTCCAAATATTAGAAATGTTCATTTTAATCAATCAATTAATCATAAAAGAGATTTAAGTTCTATTAGTGGAGTTAGTCCAACAAGTGGAGTATTTGAAGAAAAACCAATATCAAATTTTAGAAAAAAAAAAAAAGAACAAACACTATCAAGAAAAATTGGTAAAGAAAATCCAGAATCAATTTATAAATGGCATAATCCAGAAGCTGAATTACATATTGGATCAAATTATTTAGAATCAAGAAGACCATTAGCATCAAGTGGTAGAGCATTAGGAATTGAACAAGTATTTATAATTTTAACAGATGATGGAACTGTAATATCATTTTTTGATAAAGGTGGAGATAGAATTGAAACACCAGTATTATCAAGAATTGCAACTGATAGTACAATTTTAAGAGATTCAAGTGATCCAAGTATGTTATTACATGCAATTATTGATTGTATAGTTGATGAAATTAATCCAATTATAACAGAATATAGAAGAAAATTAGATGAATTACAAATTGCAGCAGTAATGAATCCAACAATGGGTCATACACAAGATTTACATTTAATTAATGCAGAATTAACAATATTAAGAAATACAATTGTTCCAATAACTTCATTAGTAAATTCTTTAAGAGATCATAGTTCAACAGTTGTTAGTGATCCAACTGCTAATCCATTATCAGAAGAAGTTGAATCTGAAGCAGCAATTTCTGATATTAAACCATCCAAATCACAAAAATCTTCATTATTAGCTCATGATATTAGTGATATGGCTTCAACTTATTTAGCAGATGTTGCAGATCATACAATGACCCATACACAAGATTTGGATGTTATGAGAAATAATGCAAAATCAATGACTGAATTAATTTTTAATACAATTAGTATTCAATCAAGTGATGCAGTTAGATTATTATCATTAGTAACAGTTGTTTTTTTACCATTAAGTTTTTTAACTGGTTATTATGGTATGAATTTTACAGATTTTGATACTTTAAATAATAGTGTTGGTTATTATTGGGGGATTGCTGTACCATTTTGTGTTTCAATGACTTGTTTATTAATGTGGCAATGGGTTAGAGATAAAATTAGAAATACAAAAAATTCTTTGGTAATGTTTTGGCAAAATACTAAAGAAGAATCAAGAGATTATAAAGAATATAAAAAGAGAAGAAAATTACGATTAGAAAGAGAGAAAAAACATCATCAAAGACATCAAAGTAGTCATAATAATCAACAACATAGACCAAGTGCTTCAAATATTGTATAAATAGTTTTTTATTTTTTTTTTTGAAATATATATAAATAAATTAAGATTCTATTTCAATCATAACAACAGAATTTTTCAAATTACATGATTCAACAGTTTCATTTAAATGTTCAATTAATCGTTTTCTATCAGGAGGTTGTGTTGTTAATGAAAAATAACAATTTGAAACTTCTGGTACAATTGCTTTAACAATTGCAAAAATATCTTGAATTGTATCATTTAAATAAAATCTTCTAATAACTCGTTTACCACTTAATCTAAATTGAATTCTCGTTGTATTTATATCACTAGCTGGTGGTTCATCAACTTGTTTTGGTTCAATCATAACAAATCGATCTTCATCAGTTTCTTCTTCTTTTTTCTCTTCTTCATTTTCATTTTCTGGTTCTTTAACTTTTTCTTTTTCTTTAACTGTAACTGGGGCATACATCATTTCATCATCTTCATCATCATCTTCACCACCACCATAATTATAATTATAATTATCATTTTCTGAATCACTTAATTCTACAGGATCATCTTCTGTACCTCTATTTGTATTTAACCCCATACTTTCTCTCATTGCCATTTCAATTTGTTCTTCTTCAGTCATATGTTCAATTTTTTTGGGTTGTTTTGGTTGTTCAACAATTGGATTTTTAACACCTTTTTGTAAACTAAATTGTGATAAAAAATCATATAATTCTTCTAAAAATTTTGTAACATCTGGTACACCAGTCCAAGTTTTAATTTGTTCACCAGTTTTTGAATCTAAAATTGCAATATAAGGTAATGATTCATATTGATATAATGAATAATATTCTTGACCCATTGAACTATTTTTATCAAATTGTAAAAATACAAAATTATTTTTAATACAATCTTTAATTTTTTTATCACTCCATAAATCTCTATTTAATTGTTGACATAAAAAATCTTGACTATCTTGAACATTTGTCATAATCCATTTTTGTTCTTTTAATGCTGCTTCTTTTGCTTGATCTAAATTTAATTTTCTAATAATTTCAAATGGTGGTCTAAAAAGTTTAGCTAATCGATTTTGATGTGGTGTTAAATTACTTGTACCAACTCTTTCTTCTAAATCTTCATTATCATCATCATCTTCTTCATCACTGTCATCAAATACATTTCTTGGTGCTTGTTGATTAAAAATACCTGGTGCATTTGCATTCATCATATTATGATGTATATTACCAAACATTCCACCACCCATTCCTTCACCTCCCATCATTGGTGGAATATTATCAACTAATCTTTCTGTTCTTCTTTCAATAGCTTCTCTAACATCATCTTCTGGTGGAATCATTGGATTATCATTATTGTTATTATTATTTGATCTTTCGGAGGCGTTTGCTCCAATTGGTGCACCACCATTTTCAAAAAACATTTCAATAGCTCGATCAATTTGATTATCACAAACTTGTAAATATTGTTTAGCAATATCTACATCTGCAGATGTAATTGCAACAAAATTTGCAACTTGATCGTCTTCCATTTTTTTTTGTTATTATTAATAAAGTTGTGTTGTGAAGTTGGAAGAAGAAAAAAAAAAATGTTTTGAGGGTCGTCGTTATTTTTTTTTTGATCTGATTCTAGACGGTTAGCTAAGGCGCGCAACGTTATTTAGAGATCTTGATTATTAAAAAAAAAAAAC
>JAJLUL010000094.1:33976-54468 GCA_030564325.1 Blastobotrys capitulatus | reverse complement strand
AAATGGTTAGAAAAAAAATTAAAAGAACATCATAGTGCTATTGATAGAAGTAGTTTATTAGATCGTTATGAAGGAGTAGTTGAAAGATATAAAGTTGATGGTAGAGTAGAATTAAGTGATGAATTAGATTTACGTGTTAATAGATTAAGAAATGATTATTATGATGAATTTAATATAATGCAAGTTGCTTATATGTTATTAGAATTACCTCCAATGAATTGGGATAATAATAAAGAAGAGAAATTTTTTGAAAAAAAACCTGAATTAACTTGGAAACAAATTTTGGAAGAAGAACCTTTAACAGGTGATCATTGGAATATTGATTTACCAGAAGAACAAGAGAGTGAAATTGAATATGAATCATTAGATGAAGAACAAGATGATGAAAGTGTTGATGAATATGCTATTAATGATTTAACTTATGAAGCATTACCAAAACCAATAGAATCATATGCAATAGATCATAGTAATAATAGTATAACAGAAACAACAAATAAATTATTATTAACCAAATTTTGGAATATAAATAATGAATCAATGTTTATAAGTGAAAGTGATGTTTGTAAAGAATGTTTATTAACAGTATTAGGATATCCAACAGAATTATTTACTATACAAACAATACAAGGTTTTAAACAAATTGAAATATCAAAATATATTTATCAAATTGGTCATTTAAGTATAGAAATTTTAAAAAATATTTTAAATAAAGTTTGTAATTATGCAACAATAATGGCACAATTAAGACAATATACTAAATATTCATCATCAATTGATTTTAATTATAAATTTATACATGGATTTATTGATGAATTAGTTCAGGATATTGATAATGAAATTGAATTTAAGACTCAATTTAATAAAACATTATTAAATTTATTAAATTCTTTTGAAAAAATTATTATACCATTAAAATCAATATTACAAGCATTAAAATTATCAATAAATAGATTGACATTATTAGAAAGTTGTTATAAATTTTTACAATTAAGTCAAGAAATTAAAGAAAAAAATTATTTAAAAAAAATTTTTTTATTAATATTAAAAGATTATAAATTAGAAGAATTTTTATTATATGGGTTTGTTGATTTAAATAATGAAAATTTTTTTATTAAAAAAAATTATTCAATTGATAAATCATTATATTGGTCAAATGGATTAAATTGTTATAATAAATTATTACCATCATTTTTATTACCTTATATAAATGATTTATTTTTAATTGGTAAATCATCAGGATTTTTATCATTATTAAATTCAAATCTAAATTATTATCAAATTATACCAGATTTTTTAAATGAAGATTATAATTTAGATCAATTTATGATTAATTTAGAAATTAATATTTTTAAAATTAAAGATATTATAATAAATCAATTAAATAAAGAATTATTTGAAAAATTGTTTTTAAAAAAAATTTTTAAAAATCATATTAATAATTATTTTATGTTAGATGATAGTGGTAAAATGATTGATTTTATAAATTTATTAAATTATTCAATTAAAGAAAATAATAATAAACTAGATCGATTTAAAATTGAACAAATTATTAATGAAATTTATAATAATAATTCACCATTTGATAAAATTATATTAACTGATGAAAAAAAAATCATTTTATGGATTAAAAATTATGATAATGAAGATGATGAATATGAAGATGAAAAAAATGATTTAATTAAAAATATTATTCCATTAAACGTTTCTCATATGTATCATGAAATTTGGAGTAAATTATATCAATTAAATCAACAAAATTATCAATATATTCAAAATAAACAAAATTTCAAATCATGTCAATTAACTAATAAAATGAGTAATTTATTAATTAATATAATGATATTAGTTGATAAATTTTGGAAAAATTTGGATAATAAAGATATTAATGTTATTGAAGATCATGAAGATTTAGTACGTAAAGTTTATAATCTAGTTGTAACAAATGAAGAATAATAATAAAAATTTTTTTAATAAATACATATATATATATAATAAATTATCTTGGAGTTTGAGGTTGTGGTGTTGGAGTAGCTTGAGGTAATGCTGGTGATGGTGTTTGTTGTTGTGAAGGTGGTGGAGGAGGTTGTTGTTGTTGTTGTTGACCTGGATAAGGCATCATATTTCTTGGTGGTGGCATATTAGGCATTGGAGGAGGTGGTGGAGGTAATGGTGTATTTGGAGGATAAGGAACCATAAAAGATTGACCATTTGGTTGCATTATTGGTATTAATCTCCATCCACTTGGTAATGGTTGACCATTAGGTTGTTGTTGCTGTTGTTGACCATTACTTAATTGTTGAGGTTGTTGAGGGGGTGTAGCTGATGATGATTGTTGATATTTTGGTGATTGTGGAGGTGGTTGAGTAGTTGGTGATGATGTTTGTGATGATTGTGCCTGAGGTTGTTGTTGTTGACCTTGTGGGTATAAATGATAAAACCCAGGTGGAGGTTGTTGACCTCCTTGTTGATTATTATTTGGATAACCATTCTCATAACCTTCATAATACATTCTTTGAGGATGCTGTTGTTGTTGTTGTTGCTGCATATATTGATGATATTGTGGATGTCCTTGAGGTGGTGGCATCATTGGTTGCATTTGTTGATGTTGTAAATATTGTTGTTGTTGTTGTTGATGTTGTACATATTGAGGATAATGTGGTGGATAAGGTTGAGGATGTTGATTCATTGGTGAATACATTGGATGTGATTGAGGTGGTGGTGGAGGAGGTGGTGGAGGTGGCAATGATTGCTGTTGTTGGTTAGATTGAGATGATGGTGGAGGTGGTGGAGGAGGAGGAGGAGGTGGTGGTGGTAATTGTTGTTGAGGAGGTGGTGGAGGTGGTGGTAATTGAGATGATGATGATGGAGGAGGAGGAGCAGGAAGAGATTGATTAGAATTATCTAATTCAGCTTTTTGAATAGTTGGAGTTTGATAATTTAAACTTTCTTTATTAATAACTTGTTGACCTTCTTTCATTGGTTCATCTTCACCAACACCAATTACTTGATTATCATTTTCCATAGTTTCATCTTCTTCTTGAGTTGTCCTTGCATCATCTTCTTCTTGAGTAATTTGTTGTTGTTCTTGTTGTTGCTGTTGTTCTTGTTGTTGTAATTGTAATTGATTTTGATAATCTCTATCATCCACCTCTTCTTCTTCATCATAAGAAACACCTCTAATAGCTTCTAAATCTTGAGTAATTGCATCCATATCTAAAGAATCAACATTTGGTTTACTAATCATTCTTTTTAATGACCGTTTTCTAAATGCCATTTGTTGAGTTAAAGATAATTGAACATTTGTATATAATTCATATTCAGATTCTAATTTATTCAATTCAGTTGTTAATTCTCCAATCATTTCTTCTTTTAATCTATTTTTTGCATCATAATATCTTAACCAAATATTTGACATTTCTCCCAAAGTTTCATTATTAACCATTTTTGTATGATATTCATAATGTTTTCTTGCAACATTTCTTTTATCTTCAAACATTGCATCTTGTCTTTCAAAAACTTTATTAACAAGACTAAATTTTTTACCCTTTTTTAATGCTTGTAACATTTCTGATGATCTTGATGATCTAGCATTTGCAAATAATTTTGCCAATTCTTGATATTCTGATGCTAATTTTTCTTGTTCTTGTCGAATTTTTGTTGGATCATTTTCATCATCCTCTTCTTCAACTTCTTCTTCTTCAACAACTTCCTGTTCTTCTTGTTCTTCTTTTTCTGATGATTGTTTTGGAACTTCTTCTAAATGTCCATTTTCATCATTTTTAACTTCTGTTGATGCTTGTCTAGAAATATCTCTTGAAATATCAGTAGTATTATTACTTTCATTAGTTGTATAAATATTTGGTTGTTGTAATGGAACTGATAATTTTTGATCCTTCACTTTTTCTTCTTCTTCTTTATCTTCTTTTTTAGTTTCAGTTGTTGGACTAGAACTATTCGGTTTATGTTTTTTAACTTGTAATGAATCTTCTTCATCCCTTTGATCTTTTTCAGCAGCCCGTTTTTTTAAATTCTGTGGATTATAATGCAATGTAATTGTTGTTTCGGGATGTCTTTCCATAGGTGGTTTATTGTTAGTAGTAGTAGTAGTATTGTTAGTATCGGAATTATAATTTGAATTGGTATTAGAATTTTCTGATGATGAATTGTTAGTAGTATTATTTATTGAATTGTTATTATTATTATTATGTGAATTAGAATTTGGATCTTTAATGTTTATTCTGGTCGATGATGACGATGAAGATGAACTTTGATCGGTTGTTGATTTATTCACATTCGCAGCATTATTCGTGAGTTTAATAAATGCCCCCATTGTTTTGTGTTATTAGTTAAATTGATAAGATAAATAAACAATGTTATTTTTTTTTTTTTTTCTAATCTTTTGGAATATTTAATGATTATCAAAATAATACTAAATATAAATGGTGCAGTGGTGGTGCAGGTCTTTTTTTTTTTTTCTTTTTTTTTTTTTTGATTGGTAAAAAAAAAACTTTTGAGTGTTTTGTGTGTCTTAAGCTTTTTTTATTTTTTTTTTTCAATTTGACGCACGCGAGGAGAAGAAGATTAAAAAGAAAAAAAAAAGTAAAAAAAGTGAAAAGGCTGGACTTTGGACTTGCTTGTGTAGCCTTGCGTAGCTTAATTTGGTATAAAGTTTAATTCTTCTTCTTGAGGCTCAAACAATCTTCTTTTTTTCTTATGTGCGAGTATTATTGAAATAATAATAACAATAATAGTTTAAAAAAGTGTTGAGATTGGTAAATAGTTAAAATATAAAAAAAAGGTTTCGAAAAACACTGTAGTTATATTTGTTGTAATGAGGATGAGAATGTACCTGCTAAGTTGAAGTAGTGTAGTAGTAGAGATTTGTTGTGAGGCTGTTTTTGCAGTGTTAAAGAACAAAATACTTTGAATAAAAACTATTTTTAAGATACCAAATGACAGTTAATTTTAACTAGAAAAGCGGATACCGATAGTAAATTATTCTTCTTGTTATTTTTGTTTTAGTTGTAGATTATCACCAAAAAAATAATCTCTAATTGATAATATAAATCAGTGAGTTAATGATAAATAACTAAAAACAGTTTAATCGAAATTTAATAATCAAATGAATAAAAAATATAAACCAGATTATTAATTTCTATATATTGGTTTAATTTTTCTATCTTGTTTAGATTGAACTTAGATGTTTATAACAAAAATAAAAACTAAGAAATAAACAAACAAACTAGAAAATATTATATCTAGTTTTTTTAATGAAATATAATAAAACAAAATTATTATATGAATGTAGTATTATTTTTTGTTTCAATGTGGATTATAATCCAAAAAAAAGTAAGAATATCAATGTTGTTGTGAAGAATGAAAAAAAAAAATGTTGGTGAGAAAAAAAAAAAATTAAAAAGTAAAAAAAGTATGGAATTAAAAAAAAAAAGCTAAAAGTAGCAGCGTGTGATGATGATGTGTGGGTTAAAAAAATATGTTTACACTACACAAAAGAAACTATTTACACGCTCAAAGTATTACCCAAAACTATTCAGATGAATATATCTGTCTAATGGTTTCTATATAAATTGCTTATAATGATGTGTTCAAATAAAAAGAAGAACCTACCAGGCAAGCATGATCTCTCTCGTTTTTTTCTACTATAAAGACACTTGGATGGATTTTTTTCTTTTTTGATTGATTTTCTCTCTTTTCTCGCTGCAAAGGCGAAAAAAAGGAAATAAAATTTCTAAATGTGGGTTGAAGGTGGTTTAGACACGCTTAAAATCTTGATGATATTAAAAAAAGGGAGTGCGGCTGACACCTACTGCCGCCGCCGCCAAACAAAGTTTTTTCTTTTACGTGTGCAGCAGCTGCTCTGCTGCTGGAAGGAACAGCTTAGGGATCAAATTGGGAACAAATGATATATTTCTTTTGACCCAATGAAAAAGCAGCTTTTTTTTTGGAACTAACTTTTTAACATAAATTAGATATAGAATATATTTTAGACTAGATTTTATATATATTATAGTAGTCTTAACCAGTTTATTATCAGGATGTTTAGTTTTTTCTGTATCTATTATAAAATGTATTATAACTTCGAACTGTACCTGAATGAAAATGTTACTCACTTGTCAAAGTTTTAATTCCATCTATAGCATAATACTAGTACTAGTAGCTAGCAGACAAAATTAGAGTTATATATAAATGTTATTTGTCTTAAAACTTGTTAAAGTAGCTTTTTTTATGAAAAATTCGGTTAAGTGAAAAAAGTTTACAAAATAATACTTAGACAACCTTGGTAGCACAAGTTGTATATTACATTGCAATCAAATTATTTAATATGTATATCTTTATGAAGCTTCATCACCTCACCCCTACTTTCAGCTATCTGTAGATATGTATACTATAAACATATCGTGAAAGCTCTAGATTCCTAGCTCTATATATTAACTTCCTCAGTATACTGTTGTCTAGGTGTGATTAAGCGTGTACACGTGCTTGAGTTATCTTATATTGTTCTTTTTTCTTATATTCTAATCAACTGTCATGATTATAAAAGAACCCTTTAGTTTGGGTTTTTTATCACTTTTAAAGCATGTAACAAGGTTATATTAACAATAGCGCTCTAACCCCAAAATTGATAAAAAACGGTACCAAGATATGGTACTAAAACAATGGTAACTAAACTAAAAGATGCCTGAACTTCATACGAAAGAAACAAATCCAAGTATATACAATCATTATATTTATGAGTTGGGACCAAAATCATATATACATACTAACAGTAGTCTAAAAAAACATCATGATTGTTGCTCATAAGAAAAAAAAAGATCTTAACAACGCTTTTAAAATCGATGATTACAATCAAAAAAATTTTGATTGTAATCAAGATCTGAGTCGTACGTGCGGCGGGATCTTTTTTTGTTGTTCATTGACCCAAGGCTGACCCGATTGCCATGGTTATTGATCAACAAGCTGGGGAAAAAATAGAAGGAAAAACACAGCTTAAAAAAAATCAGGATCAAGGGCTATCAAGGGCTAGACCTGGGAAAAAATACTGGGCCGTGGACTTGGGTGTGGAGAGGTCTACGGTATATATGAAAAAAGCTCATCGGAAACAGAACGGCCGATTCTTCGGCATGCATGCTTACCGCATATTTTTCTTCTTACTTTACGTTACAGCCTTACGATATATTTTAGTAAGGCTTGAATTTTTTTTATTAAGACAGACTGATGAGCTTGTTTTATTAACAGGTGTACTAGATTGAAAAGTATTCATACAATTGTAAATATTACAAATACAATACCCAGAATTACTAACTAAAAAGGAATCTATAAAAATAATTAGAATAATTTTTATGGAGCTAAAGTAGTTAAAATATATTGTCGTTGATTTGTCCATTGTACTTGTCTTAAACTATTCATACTTTTTGGTGCCAATCCAACAATTGGTAAACTTTTATCCAATTTATCAATCAATTCTTTATATTTTAAATGAGAATCTTCACTTTTTTTTAATAAATTTTGTAAAATTTTTGTTACACTAGCTAATGAATAACACATTTCTCGAACTTGATTTGAATAATTTGCATTAATAATCAATCTATAAATTCTTGTACTTAATTCTTGAATTTGAATTTGTCTTTCAATCATTGACCAACTTGCCAACATTGCAGATAATTGATTTAAAAATCTTGCCATTTGATCATGATAAATATTATAAATTGTTTGATCATTTATATCAGTATTATTATCAAAATAATCTAATATAGATAAATTATCATAATCTTTTTTTAAATAATCATCATCTTCATCAATATCTTTATAATCATGTTCAATAAAAATATTTCTTGGCCAATTTTGTTTTCTTTCTAATGCTAATAATTTATCATGAAAACTTTTTTTATTTAAAAAATTTTTAAAAATTTTTTTCCTAAAAGTAGAATTTGAATCATTATAAATATCTTTTTTTAATAAAAAAAATAATTCATCAAACATTTTTTCTACCATTTTACCATATTTTTCAAAAGTTTTTTCAACTAATTTTCTTTCAACTTTATTATTATATTTATCATTTTGTTTCAATTTATCTAATACTGATAATAATTCAAATACAAATTGAACATAAATAGTTTTAACTTTTTTAACTTCTTTTAATCGATCTTCTTTATCTTCCAAATCCATCATTGGATTAACACAACTTTGCATTAATTCAAATCCTGAATAATATTGTTTAGTATTTTTATATTTTGATGAACAAAATCTTGAAAAACATAACATTCTTTTACCCGATTCTGAAACATTTATTGCAAAAAGTTGATTAACTGAATCAACTTGTTTACAAACTAATTCAGCTGCTTTTTGTAATTTATCATTTGGTTCTTGAATTAATGGGCATTCAAGATTTTCATGAATATAATCACAATATTTTGATAATTCATTTTTATCATTTATAAAATTATTATTGTTGTTGTTTATGTTTTCGTTATTAGTTGGGTTGGTGGTTGTTGTTGTATCATGATCATAACCTTCACCTTCTAAAAATTGTTGTATTCTTTTTTGTTTTTTCAGTATCATTTCAGTTGTTTGATTGTGATATTGTATAAGAGTAGAATAATTATTATGAAGAGGTTTTTTTAATTTATATTTCCTTAAACTCATTTCTCCAAAAAATTTGTAATATCTATTATCCAAAAAAAGGTTTAAAAAAATCTTTTTTTTTTTCAACTAGTTGAGTAAGATAAACTTTTTTCTATCAATCTTATCAACTATAATATACAAAAACACGAATACTTTAATGGATCGAAATAACACTGTTGATTTTTTATAACTGGTTGAGAATAGTTTATATTTTGATTATAATCTTGAATCAAATCTGAAATAATTAATGTGTTGTTATGAATACATTTTAAACACTCCGAATCAAATTTTGTATTATTTGTATACATATCTTTCCCAGGCCACCAAAAGATACGGGACCACGTGGATATTGAATAGGTACAAGTTTCAGGATTTAATGTTGATGATGATGATGGTGAAAATAGTTTAAATGAACTGTACACCAATAATATGAACAATATTACTGGAAATAACTGTATATCCATGGTTTTTTTGGTTATTAAAAAGATAGAGTTTTTCTTTATAATAATAATAAAATAGCCTATTCTCAACCTAATTTTTTAAAAAAACACGTCGCTTATCAACGCTTAAGCGTATTATTTGGTACCGTTGAAACTGAACTGAACAAAATGCGAGAGCCGCGCGAAAGTCTCTAATAAAGATTGTGTTGTGATCGATTAAGAATGAACTTTGTCCATTTGTCTCAAGCTCGAGAAAAGTAAGAAAAAAAATTTTTACATCACCAAATTTTTTTTTTATTCTTTAATAAGATTTTCAACTGTTAAGATTGATTTGTTATTCATCACCACCAGACCTTTTATAGACCTTTTATAACACAATGGATGATATACCCAAGGTACAAAAATTGGTTAATAACCTTTCCAGTGAACTGGATAAACTAGAAGATTCATTAAACCCACATTTATCTCAACATATTAGTGAAAAAAAATTCAATAATGCCAAAGAAAGAGCAGAATTTTATACATTTTTAGCATATTCATTAGATTCAGTATTATTTTCTTATTTAAAATCACAAGGTCAAGATACAAATAATCATGAAATTATGAAAGAATTAGATCGAGTTAAAATGTATATGAATAAAGTTAAAAATTATGATAATAATAAAAAAGAAGATAAACCAACTACAAGTGTTAATAAAGAAGCTGCAGAGAGAATTATTAAATCAGCTTTAGCTGGTAATAATAATTATTTACAAAAAATGGCTGCATCAAATTCTAATAATAATAATAACAACTCTAGTGAAGAAAATAATGAGGTTAATACAAATGCATCAAAAGTTACAAAACCATCATCAAAGAAGAAAAAATCAAAAAAGAGAAAATAAAGTTTTTGAACTACGACTAACCTTTCTATTATTTATTTATTTTTTTGTGTATAGTTAATTTAATTTAATTTACTTGTATTGTATTATTAAACGTTTTTTTATTGTTTTATACTTATAGGTCATTGATTGTTGGGGGGAAAAAAGTGTCAAGACATAGATCAGGTGGCTGTCAATCTGTTTTGATCAATTTGATTATAATACCACACACTGCTGGTATATAGATTTGTGTTTGTTAAATTTGTTATCGAGATTAATTTAATATACTATACACTGTGCTATCTAGAATAAATATCATGAGTCTGCAGTAGAATTTTAAGAGTACTTATAAGTGAAAATTTGGTAATACATATTGTAGCTATCAATTCATGCAACATGAATGAATCAATAATGCATGACCGTTCAAGAAAAAAAAAAATATCCCCAATCAAACCTCGGTAAATAAAAAAAAAAAAAATTATATCAAGTTTGATTGGGGTCATGAACACATTCTCATATTCATCCTTAGGATAATACACAAATAAATCTTCCGATGCATAAGCATGAAATAATTTTTTTTTGGCCCCTTTTTCATGGTATATGCGATCGATCAAATAATACTCCTTTGGCTTCAGAATTAATCAAATATAGCTAAATTTACTTGAAATGTACTACTTTATTACTGGAATCTATCACTATCATTGTCTACACTACAGTGAGAAAACCTGAATGGCTGCTTATCCTGCTATCTTAGTCTAATAACCTCTTTCCAATAATAAAAAGAGCAGATCTCGAGCAATTGGGACATTTTTTTTTTTAAAAAACGGCTTTTCCGTGACGGGATTATTACTAAAGCTTGAAAACGCGCATCAGCTTATAAATTCTCGCTTCACCTTTTTTTTACTTCTCCACATCGCCTTTTTTTTTTTTTTTTAACCCAATTTTCACACTCACTTTTTTTTCCTCTCTCATTCAATACATCCTATTTCATACAATTTTTTTTTTTAACCTTCTTTCCATAACCAAAAGAATAAAAATTTAAAAAAAAAATGTTGGATGGGGTATCAAATTTTATACACAGACATAGAAAAAAGCTCCTGGTAGCAGCTGGTATCACAGCTAGTGGATATTTCTTTGTTGATTATATTAAAACGAAATTTTTTGAATTACAAGATCGATTAGCAACAGAAAGAGCAGCTAAAGAAAATTTAAAAAGAAGATTTGAACAAAATCAACAAGATGCAACTTATACTATTATGGCATTATTACCAACATTAACAGGACAAATTGTTGATAAATATAGTGTAGAACAAATTACTGCTGAATTACAAGCAAAAAGAAGTGAAAAAAAATTAAATGAATCAACAACTACCTTACCAAGTGAATCAAGTGTAACAAGTGAACAAAATAATAATGAAGAATCAACAGAACAACAAACTAAAGAAGAAGAAAAACCAACAAAATCAAAGACAGAATTATGGAAAGATTTAAAAATTCAAAGTTTAACTAGAGCATTTACATTAATTTATTCATCAGCTTTATTAGTATTTTTCACAAGATTACAATTAAATATTTTGGGTAGAAAAAATTATGTTTTAAGTGTATTACATTTGGCAGAAAAAAATCATTCAAATAATATTAAATTAGAAGATCGAAGTGATGAAGGTGGAATTGGTAATATTGGTACTGATACAATTAATAAATTAGCTTTAGAAGAAGAAGAATTAAGAATTAATAGAACTTATTTAACTTTTAGTTGGTGGTTATTAAATAAAGGTTGGTATTCATTAAGTGAAAAAATTGAAGATGCAATTAAAAATAAATTTGATAATATTAATCCAAGAACTAATTTAACTTTAAAAGATGTTTCTGAATTAGTTGGATCAATTCAATATACAATTGATGATCCAGAAAATGAAATGTCAAATTTTTTATATAATTTATTACCACCAACAGAATTGGAACATTATGTTTTATCTCAAGCACCTAGTGAAGAAGACGATAATGAAGAAGATATCAAAATTGATGATGCATTACGAAGATTATTAGATGAAACAGCTGATTTTATTGAATCACCAAATGCTAAAGAAGTTATTTGTAAATTAGTACATGCAGGTTTAAGTGTATTTGTTGGTAAAATTAGTTCATTATATCCATCAATTGATCCAAATTCAAATCAACAATTAAAAATTGAAGATTTGGAAACTTCAACAAGTACTTGTAAATTAGCTAGTATTTTGGCTAATGTTACAAGACAAACTCAAGGAATGACTGGTGGTAGTCCTTTTGATCCAAATGAATATATTAATGCAATGATTAATGTTCCTGATTTAGATGGGTTTAGTGCGTTGGTTTATTCAAATTTTGATTGGTCAAATTTAGGATATTAATAGTTTATTTTTTTAAATATAATAATGAAATCTTTTTTGTAAAAATTCTCTTGCTTGTACACATGATAATCCTTTATAATTTTTCCATTCATTTTCTGCATTAACAGCAAAATTTTCAATTTGATATGCAACTAATTCTTGTTGCCAAACATGACCAGGAACTTCATTCCAACCAATAAAATCTCCAAAACAATATTGTAAATATAATCCCATAATTTCTAATCGTTGATTTCTTGGTAATTTATACCATTGATTGATATGATTTGCTAAATTGAACATTATTAGGTTAATTAGTAGTAGTAGTAGTTTTGTTGTGATAAAACAAATTGTATAAGTGAATGTATAAGAAGCGAATGTTGGTTATAATAAAAGAATGTATAATAGTTGGTAATTGAAACTTTTTTTTGAACAAGCAATGTTGATGAAGAATAAGAATAAAAAAAAAAATTTTGGAGGATTATTTGGTTCTTTTATAGACAAAAATATTATAAAAGGTCTAATGTATATTTTTATGATCTATCAAGTATTATTTTTTTTTGAAATCGAAAACACTAAACTATTATAACAAGTTTTACAGAAAAAGGTCTAGATTATTTTCCAAGTAAGGCGATTTCCTAATTTAGCTTATTGATGATACATTCTTGATGTTTGATGTATCACCTTTTTTTTTTTTTTTTTTAATTTAAGATGATACATCAGATATTGGATACTCTAACAAACACGCAATAAAATATTACTAAACTCTCTCACTGCCAAATTTAAACATCGAAAGAGAAAAAAATAATAGATCCTTCATAGAAAAGAAAGATCTCATCCCCTCATTTAGAAAGGATAATGGTTACATATATCTTTTTAGGGTGTATCAAAAACGTGAGGCTAAGCATTGTCGTCTATTATTATCATAGGATAATGTTATTATTTGATGTTCCTCATCTCAAAATGAAAAAAAAAGATACCAAATAAAGAAATGTATTATTGGTTTCCAGGGGTTGTTATGCTTTTCATAATGATTTAGTGCAGATGAGATCGGGGGTCCTTCCTAATCAAGTATTGTAGTAGTGCTTAAAAGGGCTAACTCGATAGAAACCACCGATCTGTAAATGATCTCACACTTTCTCCTGTGGTACCACTACAGTACACAAAATGCACTCAAATTCAAGCTTAGTACTAAGGGCCTTGGAGGACAGGACAGATTATGATCAAAGGAGAACTTAAGCTTGTCTAAGATCACCAAAAAAAGGGGAACTCTCTCAAAGTTTCAGATTCATTTTTAAGCTGTTTTATAATTGAATGGAAATCTATTATCATTTGATAGAACTTTTTAAGCTCATAAATTGATAGCCAATATAGACTAAATTGATGGCTTATAATACTATAGATGATTGAATCTAGGGCTGAAAATCTGATGCTCTTATCTAAGTGTACTATTGTATGGAATTAAACTTACATTTAAGTGAAATACTTCAACTTGGTCTTATTAATAATTGAATTAATTCTATATGATTCTTAGCTTATTTAGATTGAAAAAAATATTTTTTATTGGTAAAAATGCCACAAAAAACGTTTCATGAGATGGGTGAAGATCGCCATAGTAACACAGACTAATAATTATTCATCTCAAAAATTATTATTTATTTATTTATTCACCACCAAAATCTTGATATAAATAATATTTTAACCCCATTCTTAGCCAAAAAAAAAAAAAAATTTCTCAAGCTCGTAGTTTAATTTATTGTATACCCTCAAACTTTTATATCAATGAGGATTATAATAATTGACATTATAATAGCTCATCATTTTGGACTAATGTGTAAACGTTTAAGATAAAGAAGAAAAATAAAGATGGATGGGTTTGACGTTTACTTAAAATAAACAATGTTATCCACAAAAAGTTATATAACTACTATCTAAGTTGTTAGTAACGGGTTTTATCGACTTTTAATAATAATATATACCCACATATTTCTAATATTATTACAGAATGAAAAAAAATTTATATAAAATAAAGTTTTATTTTTTTTTTAATTTTTTCATTATCGGTACATAGCCGAATCGATATTTGTACCTTGGTATGTAATCACCGTTGGATACTTGAGTTCAAAAGAAAAATTTTAATAATAATTTAAACAATTCAAGAATTAAAACTTGGACCATTGAAAGAAAAAAAATTCATAATGAAGAATGTTTTAAATAAAAGCTTGATATAACTTGTAGCATATGTACAATAATTATTTGAGTGACAAAAGTTACGCATTTGATAAATTAAAAATGAATATGTGTACAGGGGACGTCGGTTGGAAATGCATATAAGCCTGCAGTAGGTACTTGTACATACATATGTACATAGACATACTAATTGTGCATTTATGTACCAATCTCTTCTTAGCAACATTATTTAAATTAAAATGATTAAATACCGGTAATTATTTTTTTAAGAACGTGATTATAAGTTTTATTTTTTGAGCCTCATCATCCGAAGAATGTTCACAAGTAATAACAGGTATGAAAGAATTTACAACAGTTAAGAAGAAAAAAAGAGTTTATTGCTAAACTATAAATGTAAAAATTAAAAACTATGATACTATACTAGATTGTGGTGTTGGAAGATATCTAGCTGGTTTAGCTGGAAATCTATTTTGTTGGTAATATGGTTGTTTTTGACTAGTTGGATCATATGGACCTAGTGGATAATAACCATTTCTAACTGGATTTCCATATCGAATTTGTTCGTATTTATTATTTTTATTTAGTTTTTGTTTCAATGGTTGATTCTTTTGAGATGGAGAATTTTTTTTTGAAGGTGATTGTACTGGTTTATGATCTTTTTCAGATGATGATTTAATTTGTTGTTTTTCACCTGCAGATGAAGAAGTTTTTTTATCTTTTTTTGCTTGTCCTTTTTTTGATTCTATATACCTAGAACGAATACAAAATTTTTCAGCAGGTTCTAAATAATGAACTAATGATGGAAGTAATAAATTACTTAAATCTACACCATAAGTATTAAATTCTTGATAATCAATATAATCTTTTAATTTTTGACTTTTTTTCTTTTTGAATAAATCAACAAAATGATTATCTTTTGGATCATTTAAATAATTTCTACCAATACTAATAAATGCCCATATATCTGAACTTGCAATAATTAAATAATAACAATCTTGTTTATTTAAACATTTTTTAATATAGTTAATAAAATATTGAAGTTTTTGATCTTCAGTATAATTAGTTAGATGTTTTGTTACTCTTTCTTTTAATTTTCTAAAAGTTTCACTTGGATAATCATGTCTAATTAAAACCCCAATTAATTTACTACCATAATCATCAACAACGAAAGAATTTAAACATTCTAAACTACCAAAACAAGTTTTTTCAGTATTCAATTTAATACCTATTTCAACAGATTCACTTAATATATTAGCATTATAATTAAAAATATCTTGAACTTTTTTTGTAATACTTGATTCATGTAATTGTCTATAATGACATGTAGTACAATTACAATCTGGTCCATGTGGTATACCTTTTCTAAATGGTTGTAATTTATTTAAATCTTTTTTATTATTATCAAATTCATTTTTTTTAATTTCATTATATTTTTCATATAAATTATTAATTAATAATTTTTTTAAATCATCTGTTAAATTTTTATCATTTGAATATTTTTTATCAACGTCTTTTTTAACTTGTTCTTTTAATAATGCATGATAATTTGGTGAATCATATTTTGGTAAATCATCAAAATTTGTTTTTTCAAAAGATTTTTCTAATTCTTTTGCTTTTTCTTCATCTTTTTTTTCTTTTACTTTTTTATCAAATATTTTAAATATTTTATCAATAAATTTATGACATAATTCTGGTTTATTATCAATGTAATGTAGAATTATTATAATGACAGAAAAGAATAAAAGTGTTCGTTCAATCATTTTTTTTTTGTTGTGGTGATTTGAATAGTAATGTTTTGAGTTTTTTCTGCGAATGGAGGATCAAAAATTTCAAGATTTTCACAGGATTTATTCACCATTTTATAAAGACCATTTTCATCCTCAATTTTGTCTCGATATAAATTAATTAGTACCTTTGGACTCGATGTATAACCATTTCGTAATAGTCGACTTACCAATAATACTGTAGATACAAAAGGAATAAAAGACTATGAAAGCCTCAACTATTCATCATCAAACAACTAATTTAATTAATATGTATCAATTGTAGTAATAAACCAGGGGATTAAGGTACAAAAAGTTAAATTAACAAAAAAAAAGCATTGCATAAGTCTAAAATACTGGTGTTAATAAAAGATTTTGTTTAAGATGGTAGTGGGATAAATATTGGTCGTGATCCACAAAAAAAATATATATATTCCACACGCAAAAAAATTGAATCGCGTCGCGTATTGATACCGAAGTAGCCAATAAGGACAAATAGGCTCAATATCTAGTGCATATTCTAAGTGAACTAGTGATATTTTGTTTGCGGGTTAGGAAAGGTACTAAAATATTTCATACAACTAAAAATTATTTAGTGCAATCAAGTTTAAATGCTGCTTTAATATATGCATGGATATAGATTGGCTGGTATACAACGATGATTCGTCAGGTACACATTAAATAAACAGAAAAAATTTAAGATACATACTATATTAGTGTAAAATTTCTATAGGGATCATTCTATAGAACATATTAACTAATACTCAGAGAACTTAACGTTTAAATTCAAAGCCTCATTCAAGATGACTTAAGACCCTGGCTATGCATGACTGTATATGGTCTCTAAGTCTGCCAGCGTGATAGTATAGTAATTTGTTCTCATTCTAGATCCCTTTCAAAACTAATTGGCGTTATTTAAGTTAGAAGTATTTTGTTAAAATCAATCAGGCCCATTAGCATCATATACATCTTCTTGCAAGTGTAATTTGAATCCATCGTAAAAGGATTAAACGTTAGTACTAGTAAGTTTTCATCGGAAAAGGATATCAATAATAATATTAAGCTACATTAAGATTTCATCGGAAAAAGATTAAACTAGTAAGCTTGTATCGGAAAAGGATCAAACTAGCTAACTAGTAAGCTTTTATCGGAAACGAATTAAACTTGCATCGAAAAAGAATTAAATATCATCGGAAAAGGACTAAATATCATCGGAAAAGGACTAAACATCATCGGAAAACAATCTACAAATATCATCGGAAAAGAATTAAACACGCTTAAACAACGCCTTATTAAACCGTAAACCCATTTTATATATAACTCGATTACACTTTATATTTATCTTACCAAACTACACTACTACTTTTATAGTTTTAAAATCAATTGATATAACTCATTTAGATATAGTAGTTTTATCTGAGTATTGCTAATGAAGCATACGTCCTAGTCAAACGCATATGATATCAGAAGAAAAATCACACTGGCTTAGGCCTAACTGTTGAATCATGTATATTTTCTTAAAACTTGAGGATATATGAAATTCCTATCAGCTCCAACTATCTAGGATAATTGACTGTGATAATTGAAAAGAAAGTAACATACTTTTAAGAGCTCGAGGTCTTCTGAATAGCTCTTAACAACATGCTGAACCGAGTAGTGAAAGTCATATGAAAATACCCATAATACGAAGCGCTGGTACCTAGCCTTAAAGCGCTTGTAAGACGCACAGAGAAGAAATGCCGCGAGGCAAATCCCGTAGAAAGTGCGGCGCGCCCACATCGTATATCAGCACTGAAACAATTAGTCAGGCTTGAATACCACCCTCCTCTAGATGCTACTCAACTCAAAATTAATTAATTATTGTACAAAAATAGTCTAATTTTCATTTTCATAAAACCCCAGTTGAGTTAGATAAAATAGAAATATATATAAACCTGAATATATAATCCCATTAATTTTCTTTCTAATCTACAAATCAACAATAAAAGAACCAGAAAAATGCACTTTAAAACATTTTTATTAACAATTCTATTAATTTCAATAGTAAATTGTATTACAAGATGGCCTTACTATCCACTATTTGATCCACATAAAATGTATAGTGTTATTCATCCAAGTCCTGCAACTAGAGCATTTAATTCATGGTATTCACGAGCTATGAGTAATGCAGAAGAACGACCACCATCAATGAATTATAAAATGCCAAGAGAATTCCTTCCAAGTCATGATGGAAATTCAACTTTTACATTATATTTAAGATCAAGAAGAAGAGCATTAAATAATACTTATTTGGCACCATTTGAAGATGAAGATGGTGCCATTTATCTTGGTCCATCAAATACATCAGCAAGATTTAGATTAATTGATAGAAGATTAAAATTAGAAAGTCCAATTATTGGAGGTTATAATGCTAATGTTGAAGAAGATGAATTATATGGTTCACTACCAGATGAAATGATTAGTTTAAAAAATAATGAAATTTTACCAGTCGAATTTACACCATCTGGTTATGATAATGCTTTACATGCTTTTACAATGGAACATAATTGTGAATGGGCATCATGTCGACATGAAAATAAATATATTAGAATGAGATTAAAATTGTCTCCAGCATGGAGAATGTGTCCAATTAATAATGTTGGTACTTATGGACAATATGCTTTGACATTTTGGCCATTAAGAAATCCAGAATTTCCATTAGAATTTGCTTGTTTCCCGGTTGATGTTGCAGTTGGAATTGATAATTTTGAAGAATATAATCATTGGAAAAGTCCTCATCCAACTTTGGAACCAAAAAGAACTTTAATTTTTACAACTTCAAGTACTACTACAACAACAGCAGGTTATAGATCAACAGCAACAGCAACAGCAACAGCAACACCTACACCTACACCTACACCTACAAAAAGATTACAATTTAAAGTAACTAAAACAACTAATGATCCTGTTTCAACTATTACTTATTTCAATAATAATTAAAAGTTGGGATATTTAGTTGAGAAGTTTGTATATAGTTTTTTAAGTTATCCTCAATAAATTTATAGGTTATAGATAAACTTTTTATAATAGATTGAAGATCTCAATCTACTAGCACTTTTTTCTTTTAATATTAAAAACCCCCAACTCATCTTCTTAAAAAATTAATCACTCTTCACATCAACCAATTCAGAAGAAAAAAACCAAAAACTCAGTAGAAAAGTCAAGAATGATTTCAAAATTATCAAACATATTAGTAATTACTACTTTAATTACAAAAGTTATTGGCCACACTTATTATGATTTTAATGATCCTAATCGATGGGAAGTACCAGAATATACTGGTAAACCATATGTTACTGATGGTATAGAACCAGATCCTTATGAAAGAGATGGTGCACCAGCTGTTGGTAAAGAACCATGGCCTATTGGTGATCCTTATAATCCAGATCATATTTTTGAAGATCCTTATGCAGGTTATGATTTACATGGACCAAGAAGAGATGAATTACCACCAGCTCAACCAGAAGATGGTAAACCATTTAGTTTACAAATTCTTGGTTCTAAAGTTTCAACATTAACTGGGAAATATGTTGTACCAATTGAATTAAAAAACACTTCAACTTATTATTTGGGACTTTCAAAAGAACCAGAATGTTATGTTATGGAAAATAATGCAATTAAATTTGAAGGTGTTTATAATTCTACAATTCCAAAATCTAAAAATGATCCAAATAATTCAAATGATTATTATTTGAAACAAGATGTTACAACTTATAATAATAATGGATTTGAAATTCCTTTAATGAACTTGGTTGCTGGTGATTCTGAAAATTCTTTGAAAGAATTTAAAATTGATTACTATAATTGTAATCTTAGAATAGGTTGTCAAAAAAATGCTCGAGTTGTACCAGATCATGAATTTCCTAAAAGTGAAGAGAATTTTTTTAGAAAACATGTTTTTTTGAAAGGTTCAAATCAATGGTGGTTTTGTCCAGCAGGTGATAAATTCCATTATGCATTAGCATATTATGAAGTATTACCAGCAGTTAATCTGTTGTTGTTGTTGTAATCATTTTTATTTATTATATATTGGTACATTAATTATATTATATTAGTTTCCCTCACTAGTAGGAGGTGCAGGCCTCTTGGGCACAAGTAGACACCCCCCTCGGCCCTATCTCCACCCCTGCTGGTGTCCTCTCCCCTCTGAGAGCTCGGATAATAACTCCCCCCTTTCCACCTAAATCTCCA
>JAJLUL010000094.1:0-33876 GCA_030564325.1 Blastobotrys capitulatus | reverse complement strand
TGTATTTCCAGTTAATCCACCAATTCCTCAAACACAAGGTTGTCAATTAGTTGAATTGGTTATACAAGAAACAAGAAGATGTTCTGTTCCTTCTTCACCTTCACCTTCTTATAATTTTTTATAGATTTTGTTCATCATTGATTTATTTTATTTAGACTAGGGTATCTATTAATCTAAGACATTTTTTTGAAACATAAAATATGATTTTCTACCACAGGCCTTATGTACAAGTTTTTTCCTTTTCCGTGACGGAAAAAATTTCAAACATTTCAAAAATTTCAAACATTTCAAAAAAAAAAAAAAAATTTCAAAATTTTTTATCAGTTTTTCATCATCACCCTTAATAACCCACCATCAAGATCAAAAATGACAAAAAATTTCCAAATCCTAAATCAATGTAAAAATGCAAGAACTGGTGTATATCATACCTCAACAACTTCAATAAAAACACCATCTTTTTTATGTCCAACTTCAAGAGGATTAGTTCCACATTTAACACCAGATAATGTATCAAAAACATCACATGGATCAGGATTATTTTATGCAGCAGAAGATTTTATGGATAAAATTGATAGTAAAAAAATTCCATTTTTAACTAGTCCAATATCAGGTAGAGATTTATTATGTATAGATTCTAAAGATTTATTTGTTATTTCAAGTCGAAGATCAACTGCTAAATTAAATACATCACAATCAAATAATGATAATGCAATTAGTATTTTTACAAGTGAAGGGGTTAAAATAATGTCTATTGATATTTATCATGAATTTTTAAAGAAAATGAATCCAGATGTTGTATTAAGTTGTCCAGATATTCCAAGTTTATCACCAGGTGGATTACCAGGTGGTAATAGACAACGAAAAATGTCAATTAGAACAGAAAAATGGTTGGAAAAATTATTATCATTAAATTTAAATAGTAACGTTTTTGCTGCAATGATTCCAAATATTTCAAATCAAAAAACTCAACAAGATTATTTAGATTTTTTATCAAATAATAGTAATAAAATTGATGGATTAACATTTTGGCAAATTAATGAATCAAAACCATTAGAATTAGTTAAAGAATTAAATTTAGATTATTTGACAAAATTTTTAGCAATTGATGTTTCAACTCCACAAGAAATTTTAAATACTATTCAATTAAATGGTATGGATTTATTTCAAGGTGGTATTGTAACTAAATATACAGATTTAGGTATTGCATTAGATTTTACATTCCCAGTAAATAATAGTAATAATAAAAATAAAAATTGGGGAATTAATTTATGGGATGAAAAGTATACAACAGATATGACTAAATTATCATCAAATATTGAATCACCAGTACAATATTTTAAAGCATACATTAATCATTTATTAAAAGCACGAGAAATGACAGCATGGGTTATTTTACAAATGCATAATTTATATGTTTTTGATGAATTTTTTAAAGGAATTAGAAAATCAATTGATGAAGGAAATTTTGATTCTGATGTTGAAGAATTTGTTAATTTATATGGTAATCATGATCAAATGGTTCAAGTTTTGGAAGATTTTAAGAAACAAAATCAAGGACCAACTCAAAAAGCTCATGCAAGGTTTTAAGTTTGCCTCTTTTATTTAAGATTTGTACTAATAGATTAATAGAGTAATTGTAATAGATTTTTTAGAATATGATCGAAACTTGTAATCTACATATACATCGTAAATCCTCATTTACAGTTTTTTTTTTTTCAGACTGGATCCTCATTTCATTTTATAATACTTCAAGTCATGCATGATAAATGAAGTGAAATTTCAAGGTAAACATCGATTGCAAGGTTCATGATTAAAAAATAAATAAATAGATTATTTGCATGTAAAAATGGAAATTAACGTGTTGAGGCCTGTAGAACTCTAGACTGCTAGGCTTTACTCAGTATACTAGTATGCGTGCGTGCGTGCCCGCCTCGTCCGGCTCAAGCGTACTACTACGCACCTACTTCTACAACGTGTAATTCCTCAACTCCTGCTGCCAAATAATTTTTAACTCTATTTATTTAACTAACAGGAGGTTTACAGAAGTGGCGTTTACAGTAAAACCTTCTATAGAAAAAAAAAAAAAGTTGCACGTTGAAAACTTGAACCCACAAGAAAAAAAAAAAAAAAAAAAAAAAAAAAAAAAAAAAAAAAAAAAAAAAAAAAATTAATATATATAAAAAGCAGCATTTTTTTTTTTCTAACTTCCCAATATATATTTTTTAATTCTTATCTTCTCCACAACTACTTTTTTTTTTTGAAGTTAGAAAAATCAATACAATAAACAACAATGTCCAAACCAGTTAAATTGAAATCATCAGACGGTGTCGTCTTTGATGTTGAAAAAAAAGTTGCTCAAAAATCCGTCTTGTTAAAAAATATGATGGATGATACTGGTGATGATGATGATGATGAAATTCCAATTAAATCTATTCAATCAAATGTTTTGAAAAAAGTTTTGGAATATTGTGAATATCATAAAGATGACCCAGAAGTTACTGAAGAAGCAGCTGAACGATCTAAAAAAGCAGCTGAAAATATTTCTGAATGGGACCAAAAATATTTAAATGTTGATCAAGAAATGTTATTTGAAATTATTTTGGCAGCAAATTATTTGGATATTAAACCATTATTAGAAGCTGGTTGTAAAACTGTTGCTAATATGATTAAAGGTAAAACCCCTGAAGAAATTCGAAAAACTTTTAACATTCAAAATGATTTTACTCCAGAAGAAGAAATGCAAATTAAGAGAGAAAATGAATGGGCTGAAGATCGATAAAAAAAATATTTTTAATAGGTCTTTTTTTATATCTCTTTTCTAATATCTATATATGTTCTTTTTTTATTTATGAAATTTTTATTATAATTGTTTATTTATTGTAATTTTTTGTTGATTGTAGATTGATTGTTTATATAGATAAAGTGAGTCGTGATTTTTTTTTCTTTTACAAACATTAAGGAGCAATTAATTTTTCATTTTGTTGTTGTGTAATGACCAGCGTGTAAACACGTCCAAAACACACATAAGTAGACTAGCACTAAACAACTCCCAAGCCAAAAAAATGTATTACCAATTTCGACTCCCGTCGACAGAAAAGTTTTGTCTCCTTTTTTTTTTTTTTTTTTTGTTGTTTTCTTGTTTGCGTTTAAAAGTCTTAGAATATTTTGATTCATTGTTTTTTTTTTTTTTTACTATATCTACAACACATTAATACCAATACTATAATACTTTTGATACGTAGCATAGAATGGATGAATTGGAAAAGAGTAGTATGAAAAGTGGGAATCAATCTTCTGATAATAATTCAAGAAGATCCACTAATTCTACAACTTTAAGACGTCCAGCTACAACAAATAGTAATGAAAGATTCAACAATAATACTAATACTAATAATAACACCAATAATGATGATAATTCACCAGCAAGTCATTTTTTCACATCAGTATTATCAGCTGCACAAACTGCTGCTAGTTCATTAGCAGGTATGAAACATCATAATAATAGCAATACTAGTAATCATGGTAGAAGTATAAGTGATAGTTCAGTTTATAATAATAATCAAAATTTATTAGATGATGATTATGATAATGAAGATGATGATGTATTAGGACCTTCAAAAGTTAATGATGTTGTAATTGAACCAATTAGAAGTGCTATTAGTACATTAGGTAAAGGTGAATTATCATTAGCTTCATTAGGAATTAAAGAAGAAGATGATGATGATACTGAAAATACAGAAACTGGTATAGAACCTCCAATAACTAGTAATAACTCAACAACAAATGAAGATGAAGAAGCTCTTATAAATGATGAAAAAGATGATAACCATAATGAAAAAAATGAATTTAGTCAAGGTGGGAAATTAGCAATACCTGTAATGAGTAGATCAAAATCAAGAGCAAGTTCATTAATTTCAAAACATGGTAGTGGGATGGGTAATAGAAAAAGGACACAATCAATAAATACAACAGCAGATTCTCAACAAGGTGATAATGAAGAAGAAGAAATAAAACCAATTACTGGATTAGCTTATGCAAATAAAAAAAGAAATCGAGATTTTCATCGATTATTTCGATCAGTTCAATCAGATGATTATTTATTAGATGATTTTAGTTGTGCATTAAGTAAAGAAATTTTAGTTCATGGTAGATTATATGTATCAGAAAAACATGTTTGTTTTAATTCAAATATTTTAGGTTGGGTAACAAATTTAGTTATTGCATTTGATGAAATTGTTTCATTAGAGAAAAAAAATACTGCTGGATTATTCCCAAATGGTATTATAATTCAAACTTTACATGCAAGGCATAGTTTTGCAAGTTTTGTTAGTAGAGATAGTGCATTAGAATTTTTAACAACAATTTGGAAACAAGCAAGTCCTCATCAAGCTGCAAGATTAGATGGTGATTCTTCAAATATTCGACCAAATTTTACTGATAGTGATGAAGATGAAGATGAATTTGATTCTTCTGATGAAGATGATACTTCTGATGAAGATGGTGAAGAAGAGGAATTAGATGATGATGGTTATGTTAGTGAACAAGGTGAAGATTTTGATGATGATGAAGATTTAATGGATAATATTAGTGAAAGTGATTCATTAGGTACTTTTGGTAGTGAAGAAGGTATTATTAAAGATGAAACTGATAAACAACAACCAAAATCAGAAGATTCAAAAGAATCTAATAATAATAATAATTCTGATAATAAATGGCCAGTTGAAAATTTAGGACCTGAAACTCATTCACCAACTGATATTGGTGTTGATTTAAAAGATGAAAAAGTTTTATCAACAGATATTATTAATGCACCATTAGGAGTTGTTTGTAATATATTATTTGGTGATGATACATCATGGATGAAAAGATTTGTTTTGGAAAATCAAAAGAATCAAAATTTGGATTCTTTACCAAAATTTGATAGTGGTGCAAGTAATAATGGAAAAAAAACTAGAAATTATGAATATGTTAAACCTTTAAATGCACCAGTTGGTCCAAAACAAACAAGATGTATTTGTACAGATACTATTGAAAATTGGGACTTAGATGAAAGAGTAATTGTTATTACAAGTACTCAAAGTCCTGATGTGCCATCTGGTAATTCATTTTTAGTTAAAACTAGAATGTCATTATGTTGGGCTGAAGATAATCAAACAAAATTAGTTATTAGTTATTGGATGGAATGGACTGGTAAAAGTTGGATTAAAGGTGCAATTGAAAGAGGAAGTCATGATGGTCAAGCAAATTTTGCAACTGAAATTGTTAAAGAAATCAATAAAACATTAGAATCTAGTCAAAAAACTGGTAGGAAAAGAGCTAAATCAAAATCAAAGAAAAAATCAAAAAATAATAGAAAAAAGAAAAATAATAATAAAATTGAACAACCAAAAATTGAACAAAATTCAAGTAATGGTATATTATCAACTATTAAACCAATTATTGAACCAATATGGGATATATTAAAAATGAATCCTTTAGATATGATTCCAATACCAATTTGGGGATTTTTATTAATAATTTTCTTATCAATTTGGTTTTTTGTTCCTTCTGCACATTCTGGTAGTAATAAGTCATCTAATTATGATTTATTTGGTATTGATAATAAAAAATTAGATAAAATTATGATTGAAGAAGAATATGAATTATGGAAATGGATTGATGATAGAGTTGCTAATAATGATGATAAAAAATCATTATCTCATGAAGACATTTTAAATAAATATAATAGACAACAATTGGAAGAATCTATAAAAATAACTGAATCAAAATTAAAATTATTAAAAGATAGATTAGATTAATAATATTATTAGTTTTTTTTTTTTAGTGCATTTTTTGTTCGTAGCGCGCTTATTCTTTACTACACGTACCACCAACTCCCAGTTTCTATTTTTTAATGGTAAAACGCGCAATCACAAAAAAAATTAACAATTTTTTTTCATTACATTTACACGACAAATACACGAAAAAATATATAATAATACCATAATAAAAGAACATAAAAATGGCACGGAAAAGAACTCTAGAAGATAGTGAAGAAGAAGGTGAAGGATATGAACAAGAAGATGGTGCTTATGAAGAAGGAGGAGAAGAACAGCCTGAACCAACTCAAGATAACAATGAACAATTATCAGCTCAAGAAGAATTAAGAATTGATCAAGCAGTATCAGCAGCAATATTATATATATTATCATTAGATTATAATAATAGAATTATAAAAAGAGCTGATTTAAGAAAACATGCAATTTCACAATATATTCAATTAAAAAGATCAAAAGATTATCAACAAGTATTTAAAAAATTACAAGAAAGATTACAAGAATGTTATGGATTAAAATTAGTTGGATTACCAGAGAAAGAAATTCCAGAAGAATTATTAGATAATGCAGTTATTGAATCACAAGTTAATAAAAAAAAGAAAAAAAATAATAATGATAGTCAAGATGTTGAAGTTAATCGGGTTAATTGGGGTTATGAATTTGATTCATTAGTATTAGTAAATTATTTACCAGATAAATTTAAAAGAGTTGTATCATCATATGTTGATACAGAAAGTCAACTTTATGATGTTGTTAAAGAATTTATTATTTTAATGATTGTTGCTGCTAATGGAGTTATATCAAGAAATGTTTTACAAGATTTATATGTTGGTTGTAATTTACAAGAATTAGGATCATTTGATGATTATTTAAATAGAATGAAAAGAGAACGATATTGTGATACAAAAACTGATAAATCTACTGAAAATGCTATTGTTAAAATTTATTTATTACCAAGATGTAAAGCTGAATTTGAAGTTAAATCTTTATTAGAATCTTATACAAGAATTGTTTTGGCAAATGTTGGTGAAGAAGGTATGGAAACTCAAGAAGAAAAAGAAGAAAAAGATCGAATGGAAAAACAGTTATCTAAATTTATTGGTGAAAGTTTACTTTAGGCTCTTTTTGTATTATTTATTTTTTTTTTTTTTTAATTATTTATTAATAATAATATTTGACGTTCTAAATTTATAGAATCTTTACATAATGCAGTCTGAGTAATTGGATTTGATAAATCTTGTGGATTACTATTATCATGATCATTTAATAATATTGTTATGATTTCATTTGTAAAAATCCTTGGTAATAAATTTTCAAAATTTTTCATACAATCTTCAATTTGTTGTAATTCAGTAAACAATAAAGTTCTACCTCTTAATTGATAACTAATATTATAATATAATATAATAAAAGTATCTAATAATGTTAACATTGATTCATAAGTATTTGGTAAAAAACATAATTCTTCTTCGTTTGTAGTTTTTAATGATTGTAATGTTGATATTTTTGTAGGATTTCTAGTTAATGTAACTGATGCATTATTATAATTATATTTATATTTAATTGGGTTAGTAGTATTATAAGTAACTTGATCTTCATGATTCTCTGATGCTGATGGTGTTGTTTTTTTGGAATCTGATATTATTCTTTTTGGTGTTGATTGATTTGATTGTGATAATGGGGTTACTTGTTGTTTATAAATAGTTTTTGAATCATCAATCATATCTTCATTAATTAATGTTGAACTTGAATTATTATTTGAACCACCAAAAAATGAAAATTTTTTGTTTTTTAATCTGGTTGGTGAATTTGATGATGGTTTTGGTGTGCTAGGTGTACTTGGTGTACCTGGTCTACTACTATTATTATTATAATTATCTAATGTTGGTAATTTATCTAATGGTATTGAAACTTTTTTTGAATCAACAAAATCATAATATTCAACAACTGAACTAACTGCTAAAACATAATCTTTTAAATTTGAAAAAGTTCTATCCATTACTGTTGATAAACTTATACCCATACTATAATAACTTTTATAACCTCTTCTTTCATTATATAATTTTTTCCATGTTCCTTTTGATATTTTTGTATTACTATTTAACCATGAAATTTTTGATAATTGTGAATCTCTTAAATATAATAATATTGAACATCTTTGTTCTACTAATTCTATTGTTTTATTTTTTGTAAAAGATTCTAATGTCGTTGAACTTTGATGAATTTTATTTCTTTCTAATTCGAATATTAGTGAATTATGAAATGGACTTATAGCTGATACGCCAATCATTGTTCTCTGATGCTCTTTATTCTCTATTTTTCTATGATTGGTTTGATTTTGGTAGAGTGTGCATAGATTATAATTAATGTAGTTTTAGAAAAAGGGTTAGTATTATATCGTGAAACTTTGAAGACTTTTTATGAGAAGACAAAAAAAAGAGGAGAACTTGATTTGTATTTATACATTAAAATAAAAAAAAAAGTATAGTTTTATTAGACTATAATGCATTAATTATATGTAATACTTTATGTAACAACACATGTATTGCTTTTAATTTTTTTTTTTTTTTTTTTTTTTTACAGTACTTTTTTTTTTTCTGTCGATCTTTCATTATTCCTGCTTGTACCAGGTACCCCTCCAAAACCTCTAACCATCAAATAAAAAGACAAAACTGGATGAATGAAAAAGCTGGAGGAGAGAGCGCTTAGATAGGCTTGAATAAAGGCACGTGATTGATTGATTTTCGGCTGCCACTGTTTCACATGTAGCCTTGTAGTTATCATTAAGCGCCTTAGACTTACTATAAATATATTCAAGTACCCCTCCAAAACATATGAATTGATTCTTTTTTTATCTATCACAACTTTTTCATTATCACTTTTTTTTTGTGAAAAAAATTCATTAGACAAAATACCATAATAAAAAAAATGTTACGAAGAAAAACTCAACAAATTGAATTAACTGATGAAGAATATATCCAAAGAATTGAAACAAAAGAAAAAGAATTACAAAAATTAAAAGAAGATTATGATTTATTAATCATTGGTTTAAGGTAAATTTGAATACCCTTTATACAATGTAATACCCTAAGCGTTAAAACATATACTAATATTAATTAATATAGTGATGACCCACAAAAGATTGTTAATAATCATATTAAAACTTTAAAAGAATATAATGAATTAAGAGATATTGCATTATTAATGATTCGTCAAATTATTGAATTAAGAAAAAATGAAGAATTATCAATTAATGATATTTTGAATGAAATGGGTAGTAATGTTGATTATTAGTTTTTTCAAAGTTTTTAAAGTTTTACAAAGATTATTTGTTTCTTATTTATTTTATATAATCATACTTGATTTGATATTTATTGTTTATGTTGAAATTTGTCTTTTTGGTACTGGTATTGAAAAAGGTTTTGGCTGCTGAGTATAAAAAAATTATAGTGTACGGTACAGTGTAGAGGGTTGAATTTTTTTTAAGACATTGGGTAATAGAAAAAATATATATATGTCTTGGAAATCTAAAATAGGAATGTGGGGGTTAAAGATAATTTTTAACCCAGCTTGAATCATGAAAATGTTCCACCTTATTCTGACTGATAATCAAAAAACTTGTTTGTAGCATCAAAAAAAAAAAAGGTTCAATAGTAAACGACGCTTACTTTATATAATTTTAAAAACTTTCGTTCAGCCTTCCATTTAGATTATCATTATTTTTTTGATTGATTGACAAATTTGTAGATGCAAGATGCAATTTCACACAATTGATTATTATGCAATATTCACTTTTCTTTGAAGCATTTGAATCAATTGTGAGTTCTACTCTTAAAGCATCCATCATATGAATGCCTAATAATAATTAATTGTGTACTTTCAATATTAGAAAGTTACACGAAATGTTTACGTGTATAGTTGGTGGTTTTTTATTGCAATCGGGAAACTATATTATGATAGGTCAGTTAGAATTTTATGAGTTTGAATTCACGGGATCCGAACTTGAATCAGATAATTCGATTCCGTGTCAGCTTTTTACAACTGATGGTATACATTACAGTACTGTATACATGTAACACGATGGTACATGGAGGATTGGACTATAAATAAAAGCTTTCTATTATTAATTTATAGGTTTAATTAATAATTTATTGGTATATTTCACCAATAGTTATTATTATAGTACCTGATATACATGTATACTGTATAATGAAATTAATTCAATGAATGATGCCGTTGTCCTTCCTCCTCGGATGTTTTACAAAAAAAAAAAATACGTTTGGCCAGCCACGGCTGTTTTATTATAACGGTTAATTACCCCTTATAATTTTTTAAACTTACTATAACGTCTATTCAATGCTTATCAGGTCCTATTAATCAAATTTATTATTGTACTCTATACCTGGTATACCATTAAATAGCTTGATCTATAAACATTTTAAACTGAATTTAATTTGAATTTAAAAACATATCGCCTTTATTCTTGGCTATATATACAGTGGTACTTATAATTATGACTGGTAGGTCACTTCAGTGATGGTTTATAATACCTGGTAACTGAAAAAGCTTAATTAAATTACAGTTGCCAATGTTATTATAAATCCAGATAGTAGTAGTTTAAATTGAGAATAAGGACTCCCGATATATATTATTATTGTTTAAATTACTATACTATTCGGAATCATCATTGTTAAATTTATTAAGCCATAGACTACCATAACACAGGAAAATTATTATAGATCATAAATTATTGCCCCGCTAATTTTTTTTTTTTTCAATTAGTCCTAGCTAGGCTATTAGTGGTGGTCAATGATTTAATGTTACTTTTATTCAACTCTGCATTCTGAAATTTTGGACAAAACTTTTCAAAGGACTCGTAATTTATTGGTAAAGTAGGTTTCCATATTATAATTGTCATATCATGTAATTGTGAATCGATCACTTAAAAAAAAGATAGTATTCCACTTTAAGATTATCGAAATGCCTAGGCTGGCACTAGTGTTCAAACATAAATTGATGCAACTTTATGGATATATATGCACAAGTACAATTTGCAGATTAAGTATCTGAGATACATGTAGCCGGGTACGTTAATATGGCGCGTTATGTTGATCAAATAATAGTTTAATTGCAAAATCATGATATACATGTACAGTATATATATGTATACATTATTGGTAAACACTACAGTACCAGTATACCATACATAACTTCTACATACATGTAATTGATAATTGATTAAACTATGAGCTGGTTATACATATACTACCAGTACCATATGTAACACTATAAAAAACTAATTTGTAAGCTGCTGTACTGCAATTGTAATTTAAATAATTATCAATTACATAATATTGTTACTGCCTTTCAATTACAGTTGATGACACCCTTTTTTCAAGTAAAAAAACCTACAACTGAACGGAGTTAAAAGCGCAAATTTTTCTGTAATTTCAAAATATGATAATTATATCAATCTTGCTGTATGTACATACCATTATGTTTCAAAAAATTATTTTATCCATAATAATGTAACGGCTGCTCATCTCGAAAATATAATAATCTTGATAACGTTTTTTTTTTACTATCTATCGTCGATCTTTATTTAATAATATTCCCTAAACTAACAGTATACCAGGTACCCAATGTAGTCTAACAATTCTTGTTACATATATATATCTAGGCTTAAAATATTCGGAGGGGAAATCGAGTTATAAACCAATGGCATAATAATAATTTGGAAAGTTCATTATAAATAAAATTTGAAACATAACAACCGGGCTCCGCTTTGGTGAAAACTTGACTAGTTATAATATGCATTGACTACAGTACCAAATATCGCTTTTTCGGTTAATACATGTGGAGGTGTACACATCTATCCGAATATACCTGGTAGCTGGACATAAAAAATGGGGCCTTTTTAATTAATATCTATACTGAGTATTTCGAGCCCACGGTTACAGGCTCTTCATAAACAAATTGTGGCAGAACTATAGTTTAATATTACTGCAGGCTACTTCATTCAATTTGCTTATAGATAGGTTCTTTAATTATAATAAATTCAAAACTTGACTGAAGGTCTCCCTCGATACTTATTAAACCTAGCATATAGGGTCCATCTATATCGATTAATCAATTTGTATAATATAACATTCTATATATATACATATGAATAAACAAACAGATTGTATTTGGAGAAAGGCTGGTGTTTCTTATAATATACATTATACCAATTAATTATCATTTTTTCTAAAAATCAATAAGAAAGATAACAATCTGTATGTTACATTGTAGTTGAGATTATATTTTAGAGCTTAATTAATACAATTATGTAGCATCTTGAAATCCGCAATTTTTTTAGCTTAAGATCTCAATCAAACTATTAAAAATTCCTAAGATAATAGAGTTGCTCTCGTTGCAAGCTCCCCATGGCCAGTATTCCAAACCCAATGAACGCAATGCCAGCTACTGTAGTATCAATTAAACCCAACCGTTAACTATATACATGTTGTTAGTGAACTACTACTTCCTTGTAGCAATTAAAAAATTATAAACATACTCTATATACACTGTATAATGTACAATTGTATGTACAAGTAAACTACAGTATACAGCTGCTAATAATTGTATGTATATCCTAGCGCTACAGTTGCACGTTTCCAACAGCAATATCCATATTTCCTGCTTCTTTACAATACATAAAAAGAACCGCAAATATACCAGATATGGAGATTTTCTATGGAAAATATTAACCAATCTGGAGATTTAAAATTTTCTAAAATAATAGAAGATCTGCTGATTTTATAAGACAAGATCAGCACAATAAATCTCGATCCTGAATCTTGAAAAAGCCCGAAAAAACACGCTTAGGCCAATTTTTCTAACAAAAGCTTGAAGCTTCTTTCATTACCAGTTTTTCTGTAGATAATAATTTAGTAAACTACTGTAATAAGCATATATATATAACTTGTACAAATTAGTTAAAAAACAAAGCTTGAAAGTAGCCCGTAAACAAGCTCATAAGTTGATCACAAACTTCCCCTTAACTCACCTCGTAAACAAGCTTAAGCATTTACCTAAACCACACCGGCTCCGATGTTTAAGCTAGGCTTGATAGATATCACCAATTACAGCTAGAGCTTAAAAACCATGCGACAACAAACAGAGATATTTTCCTTAATAATATTTTTTCTATGGAAGTAAAAACCCAATTAAGTATTGCGCTCCATAGAAATTAAACATGAGCTGCCCGTTAGTATATATACACAAAAAAATCCCCTGTAAATGTATTAAATTGCAGTAAATTCAAAAGTTAACAAAGGTCGATATATTTGATATTATCAAGTTTATATGTCGGCGAAATCAAGTTCTATTTTACAATAAAGAGATTTGTAGTACTATAGTACTACGTATATTTGATATTCATTGATCTAAGAAAATCTAGAATCAATCTATAGACATATTATACCACACATGATACAGCATTAACTTAAGGTATACTAATCTTTGATATTATTTAGATAGAAGTGGAGGTTTGTGATTTGTAATTGCATATGGACAGAAATAAAGCTTAAAGTATACAGTTAAATTTAGTTTGTATACTGAAGTATCTGGAAAAAAAATGAATATAAAAAGAGACCAAAATATCGACAATAAGATCCGAAAAAAACCACAACAGCAAGCTAACCAAAAACCAAACAAGAGTAACCAAAACCGAACTATTCAAAAAAATGGCATTAATTGATAAAACCCAATTTTCAGGATTAAGACAAAAACCAATTGGCATGAAATATGATATGAATAAAAATCCAGTATCAATTAAATATGATGATTATAATCCAGAAATTGATGATGGAGTAGAATTTGATCCAGATATTCATTTATTATATACACCACCAAAAAAAATTTATAAAATGGAAGAATTAGGTTTAAATGATGGTACAGAATTATCATCAGTTGGTGCTACTATCCCATTTAGATTATTTAGTGATCAAGCAATTAGAATTATGAGAAAAGAAGTAATGCAAGAAAAAGTTTGGAAAAAATATGCATCAAGTTCAAGTATTCAAAAATGTATTGTTAGAGGATATGCAAGAGAATATGCACCATTTACTTATAAAGCATGGCATCATCCAAAAACATTACAAATTATTAGTGAAAATGCAGGAATTAAATTAAAAAATGTAATGGATTATGATTTAGCAAGTGTTAATTTTGCAGCTGCTGATGTTAATGATGAAAAACCAGTTATTGGATGGCATTATGATAGTTATCCATTTGTTTGTGTTACAATGTTATCAGATACTACTGGAATGATTGGAGGTGAAACTGTATTTAATAATCATAAAACTGGAGAATTATGTAGAATTCCTGATCCAACTAAAGGATCAGCAACTATATTACAAGGTAAACATATTGAACATCAAGCTTTAAAACCAAAAGGAGGTGCAGAAAGAATTACATTAGTTTCATGTTTTATTCCTGAAAATCGAATGATTAGAGATGATACTGTTTTAAGTACAACTGCTTGTATTTCAAATTGTCATTTATTATTTCAAGAATGGTGTTGTTATAGAATGGAAACTTTAAATTACAGATTTAATAATTTAATAAAAGAATTAGAATTAAATCGTGAAAATAATAAAAAATTTGATTTTTATAAAGTTAAAAATTTTTTAATTGAACAAGAAAATTATTTAAAAATGACTTATGATCAAATGGAAGAAAATTTAAATTATTTAGAAGCTAGTGAGTTATAATTTGTTATAGGTAATTAGTATGAATATATTAAAGTTATTGTTTATTTTATTCTTGTTTTTGCATTTAAGCTGTACAGTCAAAGTCTGTACAATTGTACACGTGCAACAGCATGGCTTGTCCCAGTGATTATGAATTTTGGCTGGGGAAGTTAATTATTTACAAGTAGATAAGCTTAAAGAGGTTCCAATTTCTAAATCGTATCGGTTCATTTACCTATATTAGACCATTCCTCCGTTGGCTTAAGCGTGTAGAATATAGTCTGGCTTGTCTCGTTTCCAAGTGTGTACAATTGTACACTTTTCCAGGATTTGGTGAGGAGGAAGGAAACTTTAAGCCTTGGAAAAATTTGGAATTTTTTGGCTGTGGAAATTTCCAAGTTTAAGAAAATATTTAGTCCAGTTTAAACAAGTCCCAATTTTTAAAAAATATCGGGAGGTTTAACTAGAATAAGTTTTTTCTCCGATCGGCTAAGCGTGTACAATATAGTCCTGGTTTCAGCTTTTTCAATTTTGACAAAGTTTGGAAAAGATTTCGTGAGGATGATTTTAAGCTGGTATTGGTTTTTTTGACCCTACCAGTATTCCTGATGGCCCTCTAGTAGACTTCAGTGATCACAGCTTTCAGCTAAACCCGCTTCACAGAGACCTAGATGTCGCATATAGGACCAACGTCATCATTATAAGAATTATAGATATATACCTATATCATTAATGGGTTAATGGCTTCAAATTATGATGTTTGCTATTTTATTGTACATTTATTTTTCAGCTGTGAACTTTATGCTCTGAAAAAATTTTACCAGGTAACTCTGAAAAAAATAATAACACGAGGGTTTAAAAATCACAAAAGAGTGATCAAATTAACAATAGTATATCATATACTTATAAAACACGACATGACATGAAATGAAAACTGACAATTAATGAAATCTGTTTAATAAATTTTCACCTGAAACAAATTTAGTAATTCGATATATGGGAGTTCAAGTTATTTTAAAATCACTAAATCAAACGAGCTGGTATAGGGTATTGGTTGATAGATCAACTCATCTAGCTCGCTAAATTTCAAAAGAATGTTACAGTACTTATTAATTACCAGCTGCAGTGAAATTTATATTAACGCCATACTATGGGATATAAAGTTCACATCGATACTAAATTCACCACAAACTAGATCTACCAAGGTACCTAAGGTGTACTTTGAAATTTTCAAAAAGTACAGGAGATCATTATGTTGCAGAATTATAGCTGTATCTCATATCAAATATTGAGTAGTTGATAAAAGTACGGTATTAAGTCTTAATAGCAAACTATGCAAAAATATGTCTCATATCTTGGTCCCCTCTCAGTTTTTTAATTTTTTTTTACATCCACTACCACTAGTATTATAATGAGAAAAAACCAGTCCTGTGATTATTATAAACCAGTTAATAGTACCATCACCATTAATTTAAATATATTAAACTATTTAATTTAGCAATATACCAGTTTGATGGCAATCTTCGATCTCTCATCGCCGACAATTATAAGTACTGCCAACCTTTTTTTTAATTAAAAAATACCACTAAAAAAACTCATAACTTCTCAAATTACAATTTTAACATATAAAAGTGCCTCTTTATCATCAATTTTGAAAAATCATATTTATTATATTAAAAGAAAAAATGTTGTATAATCTTATAATTCAAACTTTTTTAATCCAATCAATATTAGCATCACATCTTCAACAACCATTAATAAAAAATGAACCGGATTTTAATATCTTAAGACATTTAGGAGGGTTAGGTCCTTATATTAACAATTCAAGATCAAATTTATATTCAAGAACACCACCAAAAGGTTATAAAGTAGATCAAGTAATTGGAGCAATTAGACATGGTGAAAGATACCCAAAACCATCAGAAGGTGAAAAATTTAAACAAACATTATCAAAAATTGAATCAATAATACCAATAATATTATCAAAACAAGAATCTAAAGAAGAGAATCCTTTAAATTTTTTTTTAAATTGGGAATATTTTGTATCAAATGATGGTTTATATAATTTAGAAACTTTTAGTGGACCAAATTCTGGATTATTAAGTTCATTTAAATTAGGTTCACAATATAGAGAATATTATGGACATTTAATAGAAGATACTATTATCCCATTATATTCAACAGGATGGCATAGAATTGTTCAAACATGTAGAAATTTTGGAGAAGGATTTTTTGGATTTAATTATACAGATATAGCAAGTGTTAATATAGTTTATGAACATGATGATATGGGTGCAAATACATTATCACCAAATTGTATTGGACAACCATATAATGATAAATGTTTATTAGTTAAAAAAAATCCTGAACAATTAAATGGATCATTATTAAATCAAACTGCATCAAGATTAAATTTATTATATAATGGATTAGAATTAAATGGTAATGATATTTATAATTTACATGAAATTGCAGCATATGAATTAAGTGTTAGACCTTTTAGTCCATGGATTGATATTTTTACAATGGATGAATGGAAATCATGGGAATATACAAGAGATTTAATGTATTATTATTGTCGTGGACCTGGTAGTGGGATGGCAAGACCAACTGGTTGGTTATGGTTGAATTCAACAGCTAATTTATTATCAAAAGGTCCAGATGGTAAAGAAATTGAAAAAATGTATTGGAGTTTTATGCATGATAGAAATATTTTACCAATTTTAACTTCATTAGGATTATTTGATAATATATTATCATTATCATTAGATGTTAATGAATTGAATCAAGATTTTATTATAACTGATTTAACACCTATGGCAGCAAGATTTATTATTGAAAGATTAACTTCAATTGATGATGATAATGATAATTCAAAATATGTTAGATTTATATTGAATGAAGCAGTTATTTCTATTCCAGGGTTAGAAAATAAAGGACCAGATGGATGTTACTTATTACAAGATTATTTAAATCTTGTTGAATCTAAAAAAATTAATTTTGTTGAATTGTGTAAAATTCCAATTACTTGGCCACAAAATTTTAAAGTTTTTGATCATAATGAAAAAGATTTGACAAAAAAATATAATTATCAAAATGGGAAAATTCCTTATCAATTTGATAGATGGTAAAAATTATAAATAAAAGGATATTTTTCTCTTTTTTTCTTCAAGTTCTATAGTATAACAAATAGTATAATAAAAAATGAGTGATGATTTATTAACTTCTTATCAAGTTTTGGAACAAATTTATGGTATAACTTTAATTCATGAAAGAATTAATTTTTTCACTGAATTGGTACCAAAGAGTTCATTTTATAATGACAATGGTAAAGAGAACCTCTTTCATAGCAGCAATTACAATAATAAATTAGAATCGAAATTTAAAGGATTAGAATTAGATTGTCAACATCAATGGCCTGGATTATCAATTCATCAAAGTACAAAACCTCCAACACCATAGTAATCTTTGAAGCAGTCCCCCATTGTTTCAGTTTCAGCCTCACATTTTTATGCGATTAAAAAAATTTTTGGTGGCACGCGCGTGCCTTTTTTTTTAAAAAAAATTTCAAATTTCAAAAGAGAAAAAATGGTTTTTATTCCATAACATGAAAAATATAATTAACAAAACAATGTCATTAACAGGGATTTTTGCAATAAATAAACCATCAGGACCAACATCAAATGATTGTCTTACAAAATTAAAAGAATATTTTAGTGAATGTTCAGTATTTGCAGATCAAATTCAACAACAACAAAAAAATTTAAAACCAAAACAACGAAAATTACAAAGAAATCAATATGTTAAAATTGGACATGGTGGAACATTAGATCCATTAGCAAGTGGGGTAATGGTTATTGGAGTAGGTAGAAATGGTACCAAACAATTGGGGGATTATTTGGGAAAATGTAAAAAAACTTATAAAGCAACTGCATTATTTGGAGCATCAACAACAACTTATGATAGTGAAGGAAATATTGTAAAAAAATCAAAGACAAGTCATTTAACTAATGAAAAATTATTATCAGTATTGGATCAATTTAGAGGTGATATTTTACAAACTCCACCTGTTTATAGTGCATTAAAAATGAATGGTAAACCATTATATGAATATGCAAGATCAGGTGAACAATTACCAAAAGAAATTCAACAACGAGAATGTAAAATTGATAAATTTGATGTTATTGGGGATGGATTAAAATGGGATCATGATTATAAAATGCCAAAATTAGATGCAAGTGAACAAGAAAAAGAATATGCAAATATTTTGAATAAAATGCATTTAAAAGAAGATGTTGATCAAAAAAAGGAAGATGAAATAGAAGAATTTGATGAAAAAAATCCAATTGTTGAAATTGAATTTACTGTTTCATCTGGTACTTATATTAGATCATTAATTCATGATTTGGGTCTAGCATTAGGTACAACTGCTCATATGGTAAGTTTGGAAAGATTAGCTCAAGGGAAATGGGAATTAAATAAAAATGTTTTTGAATTGGATGATTTTTTGAAACATGATGAAAAATATTGGGAAGGTCCATTAAGAACTTATTTACAAAATGGTCCTGAATTTATTCTTGAAGATTTAAAGAATAGTAATAATAATGAAACTAATGAAAAAGATTCAGAAGAACAAAAAGAACCAGAAGAATCAAAATTAGAAGAATCAAAAGATTAATTTTTTATTAAAATAAATAAATAAATAATAATGCTAATACTAATAGACCATAATTTGCAACTAATTTATGTCCATAACTTAAAAAGTAAACTGCACCAGGATATGAACAACTAACATAACCATTATCACTATAAAATCCATAACTATCTTCTAAACCTTTATGTTTTAAAGGACATGAAAATCCAAAATTTGAATCACAATCTTGTACAATTCTATAACATAAATCAGCACATGGTAAAATTTCTTTATATTTACCAGGTTGAATAATTTCATTAACTAATGGATTTCTTGATGATCCAGATGGTCGTTTCTTTAAAAAAGTATCATTATTTGACCAATCTGTACATCTAGGGATTGTAACTGCACATAACCATTGTTTATAACTATTTGCACAATCATCACAATCTCTTAAAACTGAATATTTTGTATCATCACTTGCATTACATTGAACATTTTGTAAACTTAATGAAAAATTTTTATAACGATCTTGAGCTTGTTTATCATAAAATTTACTTAATTCTTTTGGTGTAAAAGAACTTGCATTACCAGGTGCAGCATATGCAACATCTGAACAAAAATCTAAATCATATACAACTTGACAATTAGTTTCTGTCTTTGTTGTAAAATTAACTGGTTGAAATACAACACCACCATATTTCATATTTTTATTTGGTTGAGTTAAATATGATAAATAAGTTGTACTTTTATTTAATCCTCTCATAAAATATTGTCCTTTTATTGTATTACCATAACCTCTTTTTGTTGTTGATACATTACAATTATTTGTATTTAATAATGCAGGTCCGGTACTAATTGCACAATATGATCCAGAAAATTTTCTATTAAATTCACTTTTATAATGATCAATATCAAGATTTGAATTACCGTCTAAATCAGGAAATGCATATATATTATAATCTTTAATAGTTGCATTATTACCATCAGTTTGTGTTGTAAAATTTCCTGTAACAAATAATGCACTATTAAAATCAGTATCAACTAAATATAAATTTGGTGATTGACTTACTCCATGTATAGGTCCTTTTGTACTCATACCAATTTCATAAGTCCATTGATCATTATAATTTTTACCTAAATCTGGAGTATGAATTTCTGCAATAATTTTTTCATTTTTAACATTTAATAATGTAACATTTGCAAACCCATAATATGATTGCATTCCTTTCATTGTTGACCCTTGTTTATCCCCTTCTGTACCATATAATGTTAAAACTTGATTTTTTGAATCTAAATCTAATGGTTGTTTAATATAAGGTTCTGAACATGTATTTAATGTTATAAAAACATTAGTATTTTTATTATTACTTAATTTAACTGTTAATTCATATCTTCTTGTTTCTCCTGGTTGAACAGTATATCTAATAGGTTCATCTTCTTTAATCGGTGTTGCAGTACCTGATTCTATTGCATGAGTTCTTGTTGCTTTCCCCCATGGGAAACTTTGACTTGTTGAAGTAGGATTTTTATTATTTTCAGTTGTTACTACTCCTCTACCTTTACCATCCGTTAATGTTCCTTGTCCTCCACCACCAGGAGCTTTACCCGGTTTATTCTCATTATCATCATCTTGTCGTTTTATTAGTAGTAGGTTGTTATCTTTATTATATGATCGTAAGTTTTGTATCAAATGTTGACCTGCAAGCTTGAATATTTCTATTTTATTTTGTGATAATTCGTTATTGAAATTGTTATGGGTATTATGCTGATATGAATATACAAAAGTGAACTGTAGTATTAATAATAAAATTAAACTGTTCATTTGTTTTGTCTTAATCCAAGAGAGTCTTTGGATCTATAATGTAACAAAAGAATAGAATACTTAATCTAGAAAGGGTTTTTTTTTTCGGTGTTGTTTTTTATTTCCTGAAATTTTAAGGTTTCGGTGTTTTTTTTTTTTTTTTTTTTTGGGAATTTTTTTTTTTGTCTCCTGTCTAAAAAAAAGATCATCTAAAACCTTTATAAGCTTCCGGGTTCTAGAATATCTAAATCATTTAGAATTCTAGTTAACAGAACAGAATGCATTAAAAGTGAAAAATGAAAAGTAATAAAGAATTGTGTTAGTTCCTTCATCTCTGGGGTCTTGAGAAGTGTAAAATGATGGATGGGTAAATCAGGTTGGAAAATGTGATATATCGTAATACTGTGATGATAAACTATAAGTCACAGTGTCGGGATTATCAACATGTATATTGATCATTTCTGGCACATCTATGATATATGAGCTATTATCTTGTTCCTTAGCATATGGATCTGATTACATTAGGATAGAGTGGAAAGTGTTGTTTTAATGATTTGCAATTATACGACACAATATGTGTTACCCACTATGGTACGATCAGAATTTTATGAAACTACTTCCTTAGTATATCATTAAGAAAGAAAAATAACCTTCTCAAGAGTGCTAAAACAATGATATTATGATTTATTGCATTTGCATATAGGAGTACAGTGGTTTTAATATTACCATTGTATTCAGCATATTCTAGTGTCATATATGTACTTTGTCAGTCTCTACCTCTTCGAGATCTATAACAGGTAATATTTGGCCAATTGATTTTCATTTAAGAGCTGATGTCTTCCAGAATCTTGGTCTTTATAGTTTTCGGAATATTAGACTTTCCTAAGAGATTGTATAATATTACTGGATTTCTACTACTATAAAAACTTGGTGGTGGTAGCACTAATCATTTATAGCATATTAATGCCATAAGTAATTAATTTAAATTTCAATTTGTGTTTGGTAGTGTGTAATGTAACAACTATAAAAGACAAAAACAGTCAGTAAAAGATTAGTCCCATGATACATATACAACTGTATCGTGAATTTATCTAGTCTATATAATATATATATATATCTTTTCAGGTTGAAGAAGTTTATGATTAAATTTTTTTTTTTAGCGCGCAAATGCTTCTTTAAAACTAATTACAGTCTGTTCTCCCATTGCGCTATAGATATAAGAATTGTAACAATTATATCTTTACCATTTTCAAATTCATATACAAGTTGAGCACCTAGTTCATTTGGTAAAGTAACATCATCCTTTTCAACACTCTCAGTAGTCATAAAAGATAAACTATTAATTATTCTCTGAGTTAACATCAACTAATTGATATTCTAACCTTAAAATATTTGGAATATCATTGGTTACAGTATCATCTAATCCAAAAGTTGTTTCATATTTTTCCCTAATAAAAATATTAATACTAGTAATATTAAAACAGTTGATTTCTCTATCATTAGAAAATTCAACAATTTTAGCTGGTTTACCATCTTCTTATTTGTCTATATTCTTATTGGAAGATATTGTGATATACCACCAGTTGCAGCTTCAAATGTAGAATAATGTTCTTCGTCGTCAGACATTTTTTTTTTTTCTTTTAGCTAAGCTTTCTTATTATTTATGCGGGAAGTTCCTCACAGATCTTAAAAATCTTATAGAGAAATTTGATGATTGATTATTTATACCTGGTACTGTCAGTGGCAATTGGAATTTGGAAATTTTCATTTCTGCAATCCAATCATACTTACAATGTAGTAAATTTCTCTTATCCTTCTATTGCATCAGGTTAATATGTATACTTAATTTATGCTTCACAGGCCCCAACAATCATCACCTTACATCCGCGGATGCATGTACTGGTACAATTGTACAACTTGGGTTATTAGTTTCATAAGCTGATGAATTAGATATCTCACTTTATCGGAAGATGCGGCTTGTAAGTTTAGATAATCTAGATTAGCCTAGGGCTTTATATATCCTCTATTGGGATAAAGCAGTGAAAAATTTTAGCTAGAGCATGAAAGAAAAACGACTCAAGTTTCAGCTCATATTAGAGTTTTATTAGTTTTATATACGGTATATGAAAAGAAAGAATTTTCACTCAATCAACTATTTTAATACCAATTGTTCAATCGATACTGTATCATAAATTGTGCAGATCATAATTTATCCTGGCTTTTATATCATAATCTACAACTAAATATTGTTCCAAAGCACCATTGTAAATTGTCCATCTTGTTTTTTTTTATATTAACAACACAATTTATTATTTTAAGTACAGTAGCAGCCCTGTTACTGAAAATTTAATTGTAAATATTACCTGGTATGACAGTTATACTAATAGATGATCCCAGGTTTTTTTCTGAATGCCCTATGATCAATGTGAATCAGCTGGCCTAGGTCTAGCAAAAAGTAACGGGTATTACCCTGGCTGGCAATACGTCATCTCTTTACGCAGTGCAGGTCATATCCAAATATATAGTTTTTTTGACTTTGACAGGGCTGCCAGGCCTGCAGGACAAATGATCCAACTTCTGCTTCGGTCGCAACATTTAAATCAAATACCATGGTATGACAATGTCAAATCATATCAATTTTTATCAAATAACAGTGACTAAAATACCTGGAAAAAGTTAAACTGTACTGTAGTAGCAGCTGGTATCGATATTGTACTAAGTCTGTAATCGATAGATGTATTAGGACTTTTGTCTCTGGGACCTGTCTGGAGCTAGTATGTCCAGACTGTACTCTGGGAATTGTGTCCCCAGACTACTCCCAGAGACAAAATATGCAAAAATATGCAAATTTTTTGAAGATAAGTCAAAAATATTCACTTGTCTCAGGCCTTTGAATAGTCGAGATCTGGTACCATATATTAGGACTTTTTAGACCAAAAATGAGAGTTTGTATAAAGTTGTGCATATGCAAAGCAAGGATCGGTCGATTTAAATTTAAGCAACTTTTTAAAGATATTTGCATAATTTTTCTTCTGAAAATTTGACGCCCATTTTAACAATTTAGACAAAAACTTGTATACCTTTTTCAAATTTTTTTATCTTATATTATGTCTTCTAGTTTTACAGAAAGTTGATTCAAAAGTAAAAGATAAAAGAAGGAAATAAAAAAAAAAACAGATATTATAAAAATGAACACGCTAGTTCTGATTTTTACACTTTTAAATAACTAAATATGCCAAATAATATCATCAAAAAGCTTCAAAATAGAATCAATTCAGATTATTCGAATTCTCAGAGCCGCATAAGCCGCATAAAATGTGGTTGAAAAATGCTTTTCTGACAATTAAATCACTTAAATTCCAATCTTAATGGATAATTAGGTCGAAAAAAAAGCAAAAAACAACTAAGAAAAAGCTAAAAAAGTCTACATACACACCTGTCTACAAGCCAAATTTGTAGAGGACGGTCTACAAATTCGACTAAGATGTAGAGAGGTGTATTCCTTAGAATTTTGTTAAAATTTTTTGGATATGCAATCGCATGCAATCAAATTGAGTAAAATCTTTGAATGTCATTTTAAAGTCGGATCCGAAAATAAAATCTAAAAAGTTCTATTATCCATACTAAGTGGCAGTGTAATACTTGACTCAATCATTGCATATATCAAGAAGTGTATACCTGGGACAGCACAGTAATAAATCTGTTACTATAGAGCCTAAGCTATTAGTCCAGCATAATTATCAATTACCATATGGCAGGTAAAAATTGTTTCTACCTGTGACTTAAGATTAGACAAAACAGACTGGAAGTTTCCATGGATTCGAATTAATTAATTTAAATTTAATATTTTCTCCATCTAGAGCTCACAGTCATAATTCCCTGCTCATGGTCTCTCAGATATCTTGGTTATGAACGTCGCTCAGCTTTTTGACTTACCAATTACACAGTGTAGTACATCGATATAGCTGCTTTAATTTATTAATCATGAACCCTCGAAAGATCCTCCCCTTCAAAGATACGCAGATTGCTTTTTCTTGGAAATTGTGCCGATACTGCACAATAATGAATGACGGACCATACCCCTATTTAAACCCAAAAAAAAGCAATTTGCGTATCTTTGAAGGGGAGGATCTTTCGAGGGTTCATGATTTGATCTAAACTGAACTGTGTGTCTGGACCTTATAATAATAGTACAGCCAGTGAGTATCCAGGATATGGATACTTACTTAAGAATTCTGATCCAATTGTTAGTGTATCAGATAAACTCCTACTGGTAATGTAATGTAAAGATCACAATGGATCTGGGAATCCTGTCTGTCATTATGAGGACATCAGATATTTGTAGTATATATTTTTATTTGGATAGTTAGTCTTTATATTGTAGATATATGGCATTATTGTTGAAATATAGAAAAAAATATGAAATCTATTAGGTGGAGACAGCTAGCTTAACAGTGTTGTAGACTGATAAACCTTGTAATGTGGTCTTCTTCTATCATAACTGCCTTTCAGACTAACTATAAAAACTAGGAATACTCTACTTACTTTTATAATAAAATATCGTTCAACATATATCTAAACATTCTTATTAAACTTTAATGTCTGTAACATTATTACTTACACCTTAATCTCTGTTGAGATCACACAAAAGCTTATAACTGTTCGTCAAACACTGCTATTTAGCTTGTACATCGATGATCAAAATAGCCAACAATTATGAATATCCAAGTATCCATATCAGCACACAGGTTAAATGGTAACAAGTTATACAAATTGTACATTGTGTCAATGTTAACTATAAGGGATGAATTATGGATATTGGCTTAGCTGCGACTTTAAAGTATTTTACTTCATTGTTATGAGTATCAGTCAAAAAGAACAGTTCTATCAATCAAGTCACCAATAAATGGTATCAGTAATAAAATCTAGTTTTATGAGAAATAAAAAAAAAAAACAAAAAATTAATAATCAAAGAATATAATTTTTAAATTACATAAAATAGTATTATAATGGACATGATCTTATAAATTTTCAATACCTCAGAGCTTCTTTAACTTTACTTTAACCATCTCTGGTAACTTGTTGAGCTTCAACTATTTCTTCATTACCCATTGATTTAAGAACAATAATACTTGTATCACGTTCACTATCAGCAAATAAATATTTCAGTCTGGAGCCAACTTCATTATCAGGACATACAAAACCTTCTTTTAAATAGCCAGTATCACTCAATAAAGTTAACTCGTTATTAGCACTTATCTCCACTACTTGATATACTCTTGTCGAAACATATGGAACTGTTACTTTACCATTTAAGTCAGCTTCAATGTTATATTTTTTAAAATCAAAAAGATCAACTGCCATAACATGAAGTATATCATTATCTCGTTCTAATGTAACAATTTTTGCTGGTTTACCTTTAAAAGCAATATATCCATTTTTACGCAATAAATTGGTGTCTAAATATGTATGTGGATGGTCTTCCTCCAAATCTACTTGCGCATCGTTTTCAATATATTCACTGTAGCATCTTTCTGGTTGATTTTTTTTTTTTTTTTTTGTTAGATTAGAAATTTCTCCACGGATCTTAGTTATTATTTATACCCAGTGTGTTGCAGAATGAAATCCTGGTATAGAGACTTTAGTAACATAATGAATGGTCATATGTATGATGATACATCATGATGTATGGTAGCCATGGTAGCATTACTTTTACCTTTAAGTACCAGGTAATACCATGGTAATAATTAATTAAAATCTGATGTTAAAGATCTGATATAATATAAATTAATACCCTAGTAATAATATATACTAATAAGGATATGCCGGCCTATGATCGATGAAAAAAAAAATCTATAGGTTTTGAAAATTGCTGGCCATGCATCATATATACAATTGACTTAAGTGCAATTACCACTGTATACATGATGGTACCCGAATACTTCTACATGACACTACTACTTACAGTATATCAATAATAGAACGTTTTAGATTTTATTTTCAACTCCCATTTTAAAATGACATTCAAAGATTTTAGACAAACCCTGAAGAATACACCTTTCTAGAAATTTGACCTGTAAAGAGGTGTATAGAGAGTCTTTTTTTTTTTTTTTTCTGCTTTTTCTTAGTTGTTTGTTGCTTTTTTTTTTTTGACCAAATTATCGATTAAAATTCGAATTAAGTGATCTAATTATCACAAAAGCTTTACTCATTTTATGCGGCTTATGCGGCTCGAAGAACTCGAACAGTTTGAATTCTTTTTATTCTCAAGTTGTTTAATGATAGTTTCTGCCATACACAGTTGATTTAAAGTGAAAAATCAAAATTAACATATGTTCAGCTTTATAATATATTTTTTATTTTTTAACTTCCTGCTTATATCTTTTACTTTTAATCAATTTTCAGAAAACCTAAAAGATATAATATAAGATCAAAAAATTGAAAAATGTATACAATTTTTTGTCTAAATTGTTAAAATAGGAGTTAAAATTTTAGAAGAAAAATTATGCAAATATCTTTAAAAAGCTGCTTAAAATTAAATCGACCGATCTTTGCGTTGCATATGTACAGCTCTCTACAACCTCTCATTTTTAGTCTAAAAAGTTCTATTACTACTGTAAGTCCATGATGCTACCTCCTGTGGTAAACGCTATTAAAACTTAATAATTAATAATTAGATTTAAATATCATATCCTATTATGATACTTAATTTCACAACAGAAACTCTATTTAATAATCTTAGAAGCTTTAAAATTACTAACTAACTATCTAGGAATTAATATTAGAATCATTATACGATACCACTCGCATCTAAAACTTTTGTGACACTCTGTCTTGATGTGTATGAATAAAAACTAGCTTGATGAGTTGAGTTTATTCAAAAACCTGTACCGGCAAGCCAATGTAATGAAGGTTATATGTTATATATTAAAATAATTTATAATAGCAATTATAGCTTTATAATGTAATGGAAAGTCATGATTGAGAGTATAAATTCAAGCTTTAATAAGTTAGTCATTATAATATATTTAAATATAATTTATTCTTTAGTTCATAATTAATTAGAAATAAGTTATTTGTCTTATTTATTTTTATAATTTTCATCTCCTAATAAAAAATAATAAAAAAATTACCGAGAAGAACTTTCCTTGCAACTAATTGCAGCTTGTTCACCCATTGAAGTGATGACCGTAACAATCAAGTCTTTTCCAGCTTCAAAGTCATCAGTCAACTGGTAGCCAAAATCTCCCGCTGGGAGTTTAACATCATCTTTTGAGACGCCGTCTTGAGTCATCAAATTTAAAAAACCATCATCAATATTAACTAATTGGTATTCAGTTCTTGAAACATTTGGAACCTCAACAGTATCATCCAATCCAAAAGTTGCTTCATACTTTTTTCCCGTTATAACGTCAATACCAAGAATATTTAAACTATTATTTTCACGATCATTTGAAATTTCGATCATTTTACATGGCCTACTTGCAATTAAAACATGGCCATTTCTTCTTAATGCATTAGCTTTGGTTGGGAAACTTGCTGATGAAGCTTCAATTACTTGGTCAAAAGATTGAGAATGGCTTTCGTCGTCAGACATTTTTTTGTTGTTTTTTTTTTTTTTTTTTTGTATTACAATATTTTGGGTAACTACAAAAAAAAAAGTGGCAGTTTTTTAGAGGGGATGTGGTGAGTATTTATATTATGTGTCCAACCTTAGGTATTATTTACTACATGTATATACTGTATGTGTCAGACTATTATAATATACAGTATTATGCTACAATCAATTAATCCAATTGTATCATGTGTATGCATCCGACACCAGGCCTGCATTATATGCCAGGATTACAGTAAATAATATTATTTATAAATTAATCATCATGATTTACAATTAACCCCTGGCCTGGCCGCATGGTAACAATTTAAAATATTGGATGTAAATAACTGTCATGACAATGCAAATAGCACTGGACCCACTATTACCACTGGTTACGGCTAACTACAAAATTGGGGACGTGCAAAATTAGGCATTGGACTGTAATTGAAACACAGACATCTTACCAGTGCAGTACAGTACTCCTGGACTTTTTAGACCAAAAAATTGAGAGTACTCACGTTTGTAGAAAGTTGTGCATATGCAAAGCAAGGATCGGTCGATTTAATTTTAAGCAACTTTTTAAAGATATTTGCATAATTTTTCTTCTGAAAATTTGACTCCCATTTTAACAATTTAGACAAAAAATTGTATACCTTTTTCAAATTTTTTATCTTATATTATGTCTTCTAGTTGTACTGAAAGTTGATTCAAAAGTAAAAGATAAAAGAAGGAAATAAAAAAAAAAAGATATTATAAAAATGAACACGCTAGTTCTGATTTTTACACTTTTAAATAAAAAGCTTCAAAATAGAATCAATTTAGATTGTTCGAGTTCTCAGAGCCGCATAGGCCGCATAAAATGTGGTTGAAAAAACCTTTTCTGACAATGTTATTAAATCACTTACATGTAATTTCCAATCTAATAATGGATAATTACTCCTGGTCGAAAAAGAAGCAAAAAACAACTAAGAAAAAGCAAAAAAAGTTCTACATACACACCTGTCTACAAGCCAAATTTGTAGAGCCCCTAGGAGGGTCTACAAATTCGACTAAGTCACAATTATATATATAGTCTCAGAAGTGTATTCCTCTTATAAGAATTTAAATTCAATGTTAAAATTTTTTGGATATGCAATCGCATGAAATCAAATCGAGTAAAATCTTTGAATGTCATTTCAAAGTCGGATCCGAAAATAAAATCTAAAAAGTCCTACTACACTTAGTAACGTATACCACTGGTAAGTGTCATTCATCATAAACAATGTTTATACAGTAATGTTATAATAATGGATGAATGGTTACCAGGGTGCCAGCCAGCCCTGTCACGATTGCTAGAGCCAGTTACTGTATACCATAATATATATATTATATAATATGTAATATATATATGGTATATAAATATTATGGCATTTACACAATGTTTATAATCAGATCTACAGTAAGTGTATCTGAATTTTTTTAAAAATTTTTTTACATTTTTTACATTGATTTGTATTGACAATATCTACATAGATCAATGTTACAAAGTGGCCCCATGCCTGAGTGTACTCATCTTTGTATGTCTACTCTGAGGGATCCTTGAGTGTGAGATATCCTGAGTTTACCTCACCCGAGTTTATTTGTTTGTCGGAGGTTTCCTACAGTGTGGTCCTTAACCCTCCCCGATTATTTTGTCGTCCATGAATCTTTTTTTTTTTTTTTTTTTTTTTTTTTTTTTTTTTTTTTTTTTTTTTTTTTTTTTTTTTTTTTTTTTTTTTTTTTGATTTGTAGATGGATACGTAATTTTAGTATAGTCATCATCCATGGATGGATGTAAACAGACTAAGCTCAGGACAATTCAAAGTTGGACTGAAAGTGGTGGTATACGTTACTAAGCATGGCGCAGTTATTAGAACTTTTTAGATTTTATTTTCGGATGACTTTAAAATGGCATTCAAAGATTTTACTCGATTTGATTGCATGCGATTGCATATCCCAAAAATTTTAACAAAATTTATCAAAATCCTGGTTCTTAGAATACCATGGTACGCGGGTACACCTCTCTATATTATAGTATTGTATACACTGTCTGTCAGTTGAAGTTAGTCGATCGCTCTGTTTGTAGCTCCTCCTCTACAAATTTGACATGTATAGAGGTGTATAGAGAGCCTTTTTTTTGCTTTTTCTTAGTAGTTTTTTGAGTGATTTAATCGTCAGAAAAGCTTTAGTCAACCACATTTTATGCGGCTTATGCGGCTCGAAGAACTCGAATAGTTTGAATTCTTTTTATTCTCAAGTTGTTTAATGATAGTTTCTGCCATACACAGTTGATTTAAAGTGAAAAATCAAAATTAACATATGTTCAATTTTATAATATATTTTTTATTTTTTATTTCCTGCTTTTATCTTTTACTTTTAAATCAATTTTAAGAAAAACTAAAAGATATATGTAATATAAGATAAAAAAATTGAAAGATCTATACAATTTTTGTCTACATAATGTTAAAATGGGAGTCAAAATTTCAGAAGAAAAATTATGCAAATATCTTAAAAAAGCTGCTTAAATTTAAATCGACCGATCCTTGCGTTGCATATGCACAACTCTCTACAACCTCTCATTTTTGGTTTAAAAAGTTCTATAATTAATAATACATGTATTTATCAATCGGATATCAGATACATGTACTCAGGCCTGGTTACTATGGTCCATATATCCCTATCAGATATGATCAAGATGATGTTATAAATTATTATAGGTCTACCTACTGTATACATGTATATGTAAGTCAGACCATTAAATGGATTTACATTATGTGCCAATCAAGGATGAATGTACCTGTACCAGGTATCCTCAGCTAAGCCTGAGGGATATTAATTACCATTCCCTGGTAATTCTTAGCGTCGATGTCGATCGTTCAACCTTGAATCAATAATGATCTGAATCAGACATCCAATTTGTGACAATTTTTTGCACAAATTGTACACTTTTCTAATCTACCAGGTAAGCCTGCCAGGTTCTATTTTTTTTTTTTTCAATCAATTTGGTACATTATATATAAAATTAATTACAGGTTCTATAGTTACCGGTATAATCTGATGTAATGTATACTGTATTATATACTTTATATCAAAATAAAAAAATGGGTATAGTTCTACCTAAATTTATAACACCTTGTTATAGTAACAGGCTCAATTATACCACTGTTATGTAGTACTGTTACTACAAAATAACTTCCGGTATTATCGAATTTCTTGTACTTCAGGCTACTATGGTTTATATCGATTGATGTTTAAGAGTGCAATGTGAATGTACTTCAAGACTTAAAATATACATGTATATATACAGTATATACTTTTAATATTACAGCTATTTCTTTAGAGCTATCTTTACCAATTGTGAGTATATGGACACTTAATTCAAATCCTGCAATTATAGGTATAAACTATATATAAACTCCTAATGTCAATATCTCAATCTTGGAATCCTATCTGTCAGTAGGAAAACTGTATTTTCTATATATATAATAGATTCTATTTGGATATAATATTATTATAACTATAGTCTTCATATTATAGATATATGTCCATATTAAAATTTGGAATTATGAATATCCAAGTATTCATATTTATAAATAGTATATCTGGTGCCTAGATATCCATCGATTAACTGATTCAAACATGTGCCCTGACAGTACCACTCAACTGCATTGGCAGCTGCACTTGGCGGTTACCGGTATATATATACTCTGGGGTATTCATCAATCATTATATTGCAATAATAATTAACACATATATTATAGCGAAATGAATGAATTATATTGTGATAAAATATGATTAAGAATATTTTGATCCAGCTTGACAAGATAATAACTTCTTATTTACAACAAATCGAAGATATGGGAAAGAATTATTTAATTATAAAAGGCTAATTTCATCAATGATTGCAAAGTATTGTTATTTATAATCTGGTACCTGAACTATACTATATAATTAAGATTCTACTTGTACCTGATCATTCGAGGTATACCCTGATACATTTGAACATAAACATCCTTATGTTACATATCACAATTAAAAAGAAAATAAAACAAATTATGTATTGTATATACTAAAAATGAACTAACATTACTGTTATTGGTACAATACACCATATAATTACTAATAATAGATTGTAGATTTAAATATGATACCACCACCTGAAACTATAAAATCTTATGGCTAATCAATGATCAATAATATATAACAAATCTTACAATACAATATAATGTTAATTAATACCTGAATCAACTTCTTTAACACCAATTACATTTTCCTCACCCATTGAACTAATAGTAGTAACTTGTAAATCTTTCCCATTTTCAAATTTTGTAATAATTTGTTGACCTAAATCATTATTTGGTACTTTAACATCATCTTTTGACTCACCCCCAGGTGTAATTAAATTTAAATAATTATCCTCGATAATAAGTAACTGATAAACATGTCTACTAACATGTGGTACATTATAATTAGCTGAATGATTTGAATTAAAATCGACGTCATATTTTTCCCCATTAAAGATATCAGAGTAGCAATGATACAAATATTATTATTATTGTTATCAACTGATAAATCAACAATTTTAGAAAAATGATTACAGTAACAAATACAATGGTTTTGGACTAAACTTATTAAATCCGCATGCTTTTAAAATTGTCATTCGAATCTGACATGTACAATTGTACATCTTAATAAATAATATATATACTGAAATAAATAATAACGGAGATCAATCATAATTGAAGTATGAGCATTATTATAGTCAAGATAGTCGGATACAAATTTAAAATTTTAATCAATCAGACAATCATTGGAAAGGACTCAATCTGGTGAAGGTCATGACGGAAGTGCGCTCTAGAGAAATTCTACCAAGGTTATATGCACACTTCATGTTTTATAAGTGATTTCTAAACAATAACCAATTTTATTGGTATAATAAAACCTGTCTCAACAATTATTAAGCTGTATTTAAAATACAGTCAGAGCAGTGAGATCAACCTCCAATAGATGATTATTGGCTTAAGACATAATTGAACAGCTAACAAAAAAAAACTAAACTAACAATTGAATGATTAGTTCAAAAAATATTATCTATACCTGAAAGTACTTCATCAAACGTTAGGTTAGATATTAGTATTATTACTTATGTATAAATCTATAAATTTAAAAAAATAATTTTCAACCCCAATTTAAAACGCGCAGCGCGTCTTTTTTTTTTTTTTTAGAAATTTAGCACAGCTTGAATAAATACCATTTACACCAGCTTAAAATCT
>JAJLUL010000093.1:61033-88165 GCA_030564325.1 Blastobotrys capitulatus | reverse complement strand
TCACTGCATTTAACCCATAACTACTACTATAGAAACCCCATCCACTACTGTACGCAGTATTGGAGGTAGAAACATGAGTTTTTACCTGGTTTTTGCTTAACATTAAGTATCGAACCTTGTAATTTGGTATAGTAGTATAGATAGCTGTTTTTTAGTAGTTTTTTGTACTAATATATCGAATTGAATTGCAAAAAAAAAATACATAGGTCTTACCTAGGGAGTGGCCGAGTGGTATAAGAAGTGTGCTGCGCAAGGATAGTACTCGAGTTCGAATCCTTGTTGCCGAATAAGTATACGACTTATATTCACGGTGCGTTAGATCCGTTACACTACAAAAAAAGCAATTATTCGGCAATAGTTTAGTGGCTAGAATTTCCGCCTGTCAGCTTAAAAAGGATCTAATTAACTAATTAGAAACATAATAAGCAGCTCGCGGGGGACCGGGGTTCAATTCCCCGTTGCCGAGATTTACCTTTTTTGATTGCATTTTTCTCTATATTTTTATGTGACAATGTTGTTTGTTTTAGTGTTAATCGAAAGATAATTGATCCCAAATATAGTACTTGTTTTTAAACGATGGTGGTAGCTCATTTTGGGATAAAAAAACCAGAGGAAATGGAGAATAGTTTTCTTGTTGGAATTATTTTTTTAAGGTTCCCAAGATCTTGGGTCGCGTTTCTTAGATCTAGCCGCATGCATGGATCAAGCTGATTGCTAACGCGCCACTAGTAGCTAATTAAATTTCTGTTAATATATATTATATACCTATACATGTAGTAATAGAATTTTTAATTTTAAGTAATACTTGCCATGGCTACATGCATGCAGACATATGGTATATCGAGCACGTGAAATACCATATATATATATATATAATTAAATTTAATTTCTTAGCAATTGATTGATATTATCATGCATTTATAATTAAGTATACTGTTATAACTTTCAATATGGGTATACATACACTAGTTGTATATACTAGTTAGCTATGCAATAATCAATCTAGCTATTATGTTTTCTTAAGTAAACCTTAATATTAGACCTCTATATATACATATATGCATGTATACAGTATCTTATAGCTATAGTTTTCTTCATTACGTGAACAACTATAGTATACAAAGTGACTGCCTTAATGTTATAATTATATATGATTAATATATTTACAGTAATCAATTGATTAATATATATCTTACTATAGTATTATGAAGCTTATATATTTCAAACATGTAAGGTAAATAATTAGTTTTCATATACTCTAAGCCATATCTAGCTATATTATAAGCAGTTGTATATTAATCAACTAACTATAGTCTATTTAATTAATTGGGTGGCTAAAAGCCTGTGTATCCATGGGTAAAGTAAATTTATAATTAGGATCATATGTACAAGCTTGGCCTATATATTAATTAGTCCCAATTGAATTTATAACCTTGGTCACCTATACGTATACAAACCAGCTGTTCAAACGGTCGATATATCGAAAATTACAGCAGGTCTGCTTATAATTAATATCGCTCGAGATTATTCACTTAATTACACTCTAAAAATTCTTAAGAATTTTGAGGATATATATCATACATGTGAAAACTTTCGAGCATGCATATGTTGTGCTTATAATACAGAGTTGCATGGTATATACATCGATCTGAGCTTGAAATCTTCGATCGAATTTATTCTTAAGATAATTATAATATTATAGTATACCTGCCATGATAGTTCTTATAAGTAAATCGCGTCAACATGTCCCATATCTGAAACACGCGACCCGGCCGAGATCCTGGAACCTTAAAACATTATCAGGAAAAAAGTTGATCTCAGTTCTACCCAGTTTTTCGGTCCAAAATAAAGCTATTGAGGTCGTTCAAAAAACAAGGACTATATTTAGGATCAATTATCTTTCGATTAACACTAAAACATACAACATTGTCACACAAAAATATAGAGAAAAATGAAATCAAAAAAGGTAAATCTCGGCAACGGGGAATTGAACCCCGGTCCCCCGCGAGCTGCTTATTATGTTTCTAATTAATTAATCAGATCCTTTTTAAGCTGACAGGCGGAAATTCTAGCCACTAAACTATTGCCGAATAATTGCTTTTTTTTTTTTTTTTTTTCGCTCTAATTTCTGCCGGTACTTGCAATGGAGACGGGTACCCTCTTTTATAGCATGCGTTTGTATATCCATTCAACTAGCAAGGGAGGGACGTCTTTTTGTTTTTTGTTTTGTGTTCTTTTTTTATTTTTTTGCCATTCGATTCTCTATATTAGTACAAAAAACTATAGTATACTAAATCACTAGGTTCAATACTTAGTTTTAAGTAAAAACCAGGTAAAAAGTGAGTGTTTGTCCAAAGGAAGTGTTAGCTAGCTTTATATGATATCGTTTAGTATACTTATTTATAATAGATGTAAGCAGGTTATATGTATTAATGTATGGATCAATCGAAATTTAGAAGAATCTTTAAGATTTATATTCAAATTACTTAGTTAATTTTACTACAAAATTTCAAATATAGATATACATCCAAAATTTAAATGTAAAACTCGAGATCGTTTCTTATTAATCAATCATATATATATCTTAGAAGCATAAACCATATATACATATATATGTATGTGTAAAATCGAAAGAAGCTCTTGGTGTGCGTATATACAGTACTACATATATTGTACGTAATTGAGTCAAAAATACGTACTATAGTCGAATATTTTGATCGAGCGATTACAATTGGAATCAATATATTATGGATTTGATATATATCAATATTTTAATATAATTATATTTATATCTATAAACATATAAATTGAACAATTAGTAACGTTAGTTACTTAAGTTATTATGATTGATACATCTAAATTTAAAACTATTAGCAATCTTAATAAATTTATATAGCTAGATCTAAAGCTCGATAGCCTTAAATGACTATCAGATATTTAATCATATATACAGTATATATATATTAGTTATATGTACAATTGTACATATATACATATGTATACTATAGGTCTTTACTCAATTGATTAATTATAATATCAAGCAATTGTACAATTGTACATGCATGTGTAGATGGTATCGATCCATATACATATATTCCAATCAATCGCTAGCTTAATTATAAACAAGCTTTGAAATACATCGATCGAGAGATCCGCACAGATGCATGTATATATAAGATGTAACATAAACTAATCTTATAATTATATATATATACCGTATATATATTAATTGCAATCCATGCATGGCCATCGGTGGTATACGCTAGCTAGTTATATAGATCAATCTCATAATCCGTTGACCACAAATTAATTAAGTCAATAGTAGATATATTATGATATTAGCTATATTAATCAATTGTACGTATACAATAATATATACAGTATATATATTATTTGTAATTGATTATATCAATTGTTAACCATAGCACTAAATTTAACATCAGCTTAGTATATATATAAATTTATAATTAGTTCAATAATTATTTAAATCAACGGAAATCCTTACATTCTTCGCAAATATTACATATTAATAGCTATATATTCAATATACAAAGTACAATTGTACACCTTGCAACATGTACTCGTACAATTATTGTACATGCATGCATGCATGTAGAATTAATCTATATATATATACAGGATATATATTATAGTATACTTATAACTATTCTAATTATTAAACTAACTAGCTTATCAACTTTTAATGGATATCTGAATCAAAATAACATTCAAATTTAACCCATCTCGAGATCTTAAACTCATCATCGATATATATATAAATATATCGATCGCTACTGTACAATGTACATACTATAATACCATCAGGTTCATATAGATATTATCATTGTATATATATTAAACTATCATCAGGTTCAAATATATATATATATATATATATACATCGATCAATACAATTGTACATGTATGTATATACATGTATATCTATAACAGGATTAGTTATAAGTTAATAATTTCTATATATAATTGATATACATGTCTATATCTATATCAGTGCATATGTTTTGAGTTCTTAATTTATATATATTAGAATATATTTAATGCATGATCTCTAGAAGAGCCATATATAGTTCAATTTGTGCACGAGTTATAGTTTAAATAGCAGGTATACTACGTACTTGTATACAGTACTAAATATTACAGCTAAAACTCTATAATCTATTCTATCCATTACATGTGTACAAAAAAAAAAATAAAATAAAAAAAAAAAAAACTAAATAATTTACAATTCATCATCAGCAATCCCCAAAACATATAAAATATAATCTAAAGAAGGAACATTCAATTTCCCTGGAGCTTTTTCTTGTACAATAGGTTTAGCATTAAATGCAATACCTAACCCAGCAACTTTCATCATTTCTAAATCATTTGAACCATCACCAACAGCCATAGTTTCTTCTAATTTAATATTTTCTTTATTAGCAATTTCAGTCAATAATTCAGCTTTTGCAGTACTATTAATAATTTTACCAAAAGTTTCACCAATAAATCTACCATTTTCTGATTTTAAATTGTTAGCATAAGCATAATCTAAATTTAATTCATTTTTAACATATTCTGCTAATGGGATAAATCCACCAGATAAAACAGCTAATTTATAACCTCTTTTCTTTAATTCTTTACATAATTTATGTCCACCTGGTGTGAAACTAATTCTTGGTTTTAATAATTCAAAAACATTATCATCAATTCCTTTTAATAAACCAACTCTTTGTTTTAATGATTCTGTAAAATCAATTTCACCTCTCATTGCAGATTCAGTAATTTTTGCAACTTGTGGTTCAATATTACCATGAGCTGCAATCATATCAATAACTTCTTGTTCAATTAATGTTGAATCCATATCAAATACTACTAATTTTTTATTCTTTCTATATTCATTATTTTTTTGAAAAATAATATCACTATTTTGATATTTTTGTTTAGATTGTTGTTTTAAAGAGTCATAATTACTTGTTTCAATTGTAAATTCTTTAACTCTATCTTTACTTAGAACTTTTGATTCAATTATTGTACTATTATTTTCTAAAAATGATTGAATATCATTCCAATATTTATCATCTTGTGGTTGAACATTAATAACAGTAACAACAAAACTCATTTTTCTGGTGTATATTTATCCGAAATTGTTTAAGTTGAAAAGTAGAAAAAATTATCCGCGCATGAAAATCAAATTATCAGCCGTATATAAGTTTTGGTAGATTATTTTTTTTTTTTTTTTTTGAACTCCCAATATTTTTTTTTTATCGTTTTCATAAATTTTCATCACAAAAAAAAAAAATATTCACGGATAAGAAACAAATACAATAACAACAACAATAAGAACGAAAGAAAGAAAGAAAAAAAAAAAATGGATGATAATGTTGTTAATCAAATTCGACCATGGATTGAAAAAGAATTATCTACATTATTAGATGCAGATATTGATCCAGTGGCAGAATATGTTTTGGCATTATTGAAAAATGATATGCCTAGAAATCAATTATATTATACAGTATTAGAACAATTAAAAGAATTTTTACAAGATAATACAGAAAATTTTGTTATGAATTTATTTCAAACATGGGAAAATATTGAAAATAATAATACTAATAATAATACAAATAACAATATTGTTGGTCAAGAAGAATTGAGAAATAATTTTAGAAAAGATCGAGAATATGATTCAGGTGCTCAACCTTATGATCCAAATCAACCAACACTTACTAACAACAACAACAATAATTTTAATAATAATAATAACAATACTAATGGGTTTTGGTCGAATGGTGTCTTTGTACCATTACCTTCAAATATGCCAATACCTTCGAATCAAGGATTTATTCCAATGTTACCATTTGGTATGAATCAAAATTTACCACCACAACAATTTCCAACTAATCGACGTAGATTAAAAGGTTCAAATAATAATAGACCAAAAAAAATTAAAAGAGATCGATCAGAATTATCATCAAATAAAAAAGAACCAGATGAATTAAATAGATTTTTAATTATTGAAAGATTACCAAATGATAAATTTAATGAAAATGATATAAGAGAATATTTTTCAAAATTTGGAAATTTAAAAGCAGTAACATTACATGAAAATGAAAGAATTGTTGAATTAGAATATGAAAATTATAAAGAAGCAAAAGCTGCTTATGATTCACCAGAAGCAATATTTGATAATCGATTTGTTAAAGTATTTTGGAAAGTGAGACCAATTAATGAAAAAACTGGTGAACCAGAAGTTGATTTAGAAGCTTTAAAACAATTACAAGAACAACGTCAAAGAGAATTTGAAATAAAGAAACAAGAAAGATTAAAACAAGAAGAAGAAAAGAAAAAATTATTAGAACAAAAAGCAAAATTATTACAAAAAAGAAAGGAACAACAAGAATTGTTATTAAAAATTGCAGAAAAAGAAGGTAAAATTGATCCAGAAACTTTAGAGAAAAGAAAAAATAATGAATTATTAAAACAACAATTAGAAGAATTGAAAAAAGAAGCAGAAAGTTTAGGTATTAATCATCAAGAAAATTATTCTAATGTACCACCACCTACTTCTTATAGAGGAAGAGGAGGTTTTAGAGGTAGAGGTGGATTCCATCCTTATAGAGGAGGTGGTTCTATTAGAGGAAGAGGTGGTTTTACTGGTCCAGTTGTATCTAATGGTCCAAACGTTCATAAATTAGATTTAAGACCAACATCTGTGTTAGTAGAATCCATAACCAGTGATAAAGAAGAAGCAATGAAAAGTCATTTATTATCAGTTAAAGATGTTGAAAATGTTTCACAAGGTGATAAACCAGATAGTTTATTAATCAAGTTTAAAAATCGACATTCTGCTGAAGGATTTTATTTTTCAAATAATTCAATTGAAGGAGTTGGTGAGATTCAAAAGAGTTGGAGAAGAAGTACTAATGAGAGTGTTGGAAGTTCTGGTGATAATAATTCAAAATCCATAGGTGATGAAGGTCAACAACAGATGGAGATGTAAATAGTAATAGAGTAGTAGTATTTATTTTTTTTTAATGAAATTATGTCCATGATAATTATTTAAGGTTGTAATGAATTAATTAATTTAATAATCTAATCAAAGCTTAAAGTATTCCTCCCAACTTGGTTTTGTTTTAAATTGTTGGCGTGTATTAATTTCTTTATCAAATTTTTTACACAAAAGAATTTTTACAACAACACATTTTTTTTTTTTTTTAGATATTTTACAATTAACAATGGGACGACGACGATTTGAAAGAGATGATCATGATAATAAAAGAGATCACAAAAGAAATAGCGAAACCAAAGTACATCATCATAGATCTCGTTCAAAATCTCCAGATACCAATAAAAGACCTATAAGGGATAGAGAAGAAACTAACCACTCTAGTACAACAACCAAAGTTTCAACAACACCTTCTTCATCATCATCATCACCAGTAGTTGCACCAAAACCAAAAACAAAATTAAATGCAGCAGCTATAGCAGCAGCAGCAGCAGCAAAATTAAATGCTAAATTAATAAATACAAACAATAAACCAGAAGAAAAAACACCACTAATTAAAGTTAGTGAAACAAATATTGAAGAAGAGAAAAAAGAAGAAGAAAATTCTAACCATTTATCTAGTAAATTCTTACCAAAAACAGATCCAATTTATCATAAAATTGAAATCAATGATTTAAGAAATAAATTTTTACTAACAAAAGAAGCATTTCATGATGAAATCTTTAAAAATTATCAAGTTAAATTAAATGTTTTAGGTAAATATTATCCAGATAAATCAAAGGCAACTGAATTACAACCACCATTATATTTACAATTAGAAGCTTATACTCAAGAAAGTTTAGATTTAGTAAAAGAAGAAATTGATAAAAAAATTAATCAACAAATTGAATTAATTGATGAAAGAAGATTAAAAAAAGAAGAATATAAACCAAAGATTATTGAATCATCTGTTCAAATACCAAAAAATATTATTGAAAAATATTCACCATTATTAATAAAAAATTTATTAGTTGGACCTGGTGGTGAAAATGTTAAACATATATTTTCAGCAACTAGCTGTAAAGTTATGATAAAAGGTAAAGGTAGTGGTTATATTGATCAAATAACACATAAAGAAGATGATTTTCCAATATGTATTATAATAATTGGTTCAAACCAATCAAATGTCGATGAAGCTGTTTCAATGGCTAATGATTTATTATCAAGTGTTATTGAACAGTTAACAAGTCGAGTAGAAAAAAATAAACATAACAATAATCAAGATGATAGAAAAAATCATAAAAAGGTAAGCAATAATTATCACAATAATAATCATCATAATAATAATAATTATAAAAGAAATCATCAATCTAATTATAATAATAATTATAATAACAACTATAATAACTATAATAACTATAATAATCATAAAGATTATAGAAAAAATACTAACCATTCAACCCAATCACTTCCACCACCACCGCCACCACCTTCTTCAACATCAAAAAAAGTGATTCCACCACCTCCATCAAGATCAATTCCACCACCACCACCATCAGCACGTACTGTTCCACCACCCCCATCTTCAAAAGTTTTACCACCTCCTCCTCCACCTTCATCTCAACGTGCACCACCACCACCCCCACCATCAAAATAGTATTTTTATATATAGGTTTGTGTGAGTGTGTTCTTCTGACATGACTTAATGGTAGTTATAAATATATAGAAGTATTTAATTAAAAGAAAACAATATTAATCTTCAACATCTAAATTTTTTAACGCATTAAAACTTTTTGGTATACCATTTTGTAAAACTTGTTTTGTTAATTCGGATTTTTTTCTTAATTTATTTGAATTTTCAAATAATGAATCCAAATTTTTTGTTAAATTTTTTATATTTAATTCTTGATCACCAAAATTTTCTTGTGCTCTTCTAAATTGTGCTTGAGTTGTTGGATTTGCTTGTAACCTAAATTCTTTCATTATGTTTTATCAATTTATTATAGATTAGTGTTATTGTTGTGTGGTGATGATGAATTTTTTGTTGTTGTATGCTTTGGGAGAATATAATAATGATCTGATACAGCGGAAAATCGGTTGTAATACCAAATCCAATAATTTATGCCGATATGTTAACTGCGTATATTTCAGTCCGACTTGAAAAATCTGCAAAGATTGGGAAATGGTTGTCTGCTAATTTTTTTTAGTAAGAATTATATATACAATGTACAATATAGAGCGTTAACATTGCCTTTGCTAACAGTTTACATTATTGACAAAATAATGTTATACTACAGAAAATAATACGAAATACAATTAAAAAAGGCAATTTTTGTATTGATGTAACAGTATATATATAAAAATTATCAAAAATTAAACTTTAACAACAACTTTTTTTGCACTAACACCATTTTTTTGAATATCCATTGCATGTTGTAAACTTTCTAAACCTTCACCAACAACTTTTGGTTCAGGAGCACAAATATATTTTTTATTTGCTAAAGCAGGACTTAAAAATTTTTCAAAAACATATTCACTAACTTTTGAATCTACAATCAATTGTGAAAATACCCATTTAACTTTTAATCCACACATTGTAGTTTGATTATTTTGTAATGACATGATTACAAATTTATTACAATCTTCTTCAGGTAATTCCCCCATTACTTGTAGAAAATCATCACAAACACCTTCATCACTAACACAATCAAATCCTCCAATAACTTTTTTACCTTTTAAAACATCTAATAATTTATCAACAACCATATCATCATTATAATCAAAAACATGATCTGCTCCTAGATTTTTACATAATTTAAAATTTCTAGGTGAACAAGTTGTAACAACTTCTAATCCAGAAGCTTTTGCTAATTGAATTGAATTACATCCAACACTTGATGATCCACCCCAAATAATAATAGTTTTATTAGTTGGTTCAGGATTCAATTTTGGCCAAGGTAAATCTAAAAAACCATCTTCATAAAATGCACAACAAGCTGTTGCAAATCCTAATGGTAAAACAACACTTTCTTCATAACGTAAATCATTTGGTAATGAACATAATAATCTTTCTTTTGCAACAGCAAACTTTTGAAATGCTTTAAATTTATCATCATGTTCTTTTGTTACTGATCCGGTATAAGCTAATACTCTATCACCAACATGAAATCTTGTAACTTTTGAACCAATTTCAACAATTTCACCAGCTAAATCTTCACCCATAATTGTTGGATAATTTAATGGGAATATATCTGCTTCTTGAATTTTCCAATTAACTGGATTAATTGCAATTGCATGTGTTTTAATAATAACTTCATCATCTTCTAAATTATTTGGATACGGTGCTTCATCAACAGTTAATTTTGGATCTTTAACGTTTTTTAACCAAGCTGCTTTATTCATTTTTTTTTAATTGAAACTTTCTTATTATACTTTTGATTCTTGTTGTGATGAAAAAGAAACAAAAACAAAGGATATTTATATCCATCGAGGCATCGGATGGCATCCGGGATCAATGCATGAAGCCATTTAGTAAGCAATTCCGATCCCGACATATTTTTTAAATAATATCATGATTATTTTTTTTATAATTAGATCTATACTGTAGATTTATAACCTATTCAAGTGGTGGTATAAACTTCTATTCCTCGAGCCCCTGGAAAACTGTGGCTTGATAATAATAATCAGATATAAAAAATCTATCAGATAAACTACATATGATAATGAAAAATAATAAAAATAATAAATAAATTAGGACCTATTTTGGAGTTTTTGGAAAATCACTTTCACTACTGCTAAATCCAGGACTTGGTTTATCAAGTGATGAATACTCACTACTAGATACTTCACTTGTATCATTTGTATCATGATTATTATTATTACTGTTGTTGCTATTCTCTTTATTAATATTATTCATACCAACAATAATATTATCATAATCACTCAATCCACTTGAATCTTCATAATCATCTTCAGTATCACTATCTTCATCTTCATCATAATTATGATTTTTAATCTGTAATTCAGTATCACTATCCCAAACACTTTTTTCATCAAATTCATAAATTGAATAATCAACATCATCTGGTATACTTAAAATACCCAATGCTAATCCTCTAACACCATTCATTAATAAAACCATTTCACCATCAATTAATTCAGTTCTTTTAATTCTTCTTTCCTTAATTTTACCATCATTTAATAATTTCTTTCTCATAACACCACATAATCCTCCACTAACTAATGGTGGGGTACACCAATAACCATTTCTTTTTAATGCAATATTTGTTATACTACCTTCCATAATATCATCTTTTTGATTAAATAATAAAACTTCTTGTGGTCTTTTATCAGTATATTCTGGATGTAATGATCGTTCTCTTGCTTCAGTATAATGCTTTCTTTTGGTTGTTTTGAATGCTGTAAATGCACCACAAATTGTTGGTGATTTATCTAAAAAAACATGATATTGTTCAATTAATGGAGGAATTTGAGTGAAACAACCAAACATATCATTATCATCAATTACTGAAGCTTCAGTCTTAATTTTTCTATCTTTTAAATTAATTAAAATTCTTAATTTATGTGGTTTAGTTGTATCAATATGCATTGCAACATCATATAAATCATTATATAATAACTCCATTGGTACACCCATTGGCCATTTGAAAAATTTCAATGTAAAATTCAATCTTTCATGATGTAAATCTAATAAGAAAAAATTATCTTTATTAATTTTCTTTTTATCACCATTTGGTGGTGGAATAAATCTCATTGTACTTAAAATTTCAAAGTCTTCAGTATCATTTATTGTTGTCATTGATTTATCTAATAATTTTGTAATTTCCAATATTTGATCATCAGAAACATTATCACCCTCCTTTAATCTAGGCATCTTTTTTTTTTTGTCTTTAACTAATTAATGTTTGTAAATAATATTTGAATGAAATGGTCTCGTTGTAATATGTATTAGGAAAAATATCAAGAAATCCAAGTAGTTTTTATAATAAAATTTTGAGGATCATTATCTTTTATTACTTTCTCCATAGTAATAATTTTTTTTAGTGAAAAAATATTTAAATTTGTGGATTATTTATTACTTACGCTGGACTGCACCAGCTGCACTGAACGCGCTGCCTACAAAAAATAAAAAAAAAAAGATTTTGAGGATTTATAAAAAAACCTCCCAAATCAATAATTTATCATAATTTTCTCACAACCACAAAATTATTATTATTATTAATTATCAAAATTTTAATAATGTTAGGTACAAGAAACGCCACTAAACGAAGTTATGCAGAAGCTGGTGGTCAAGATGATTGGGATTCTTCAGATAACACTTCTTATGAAGGTAGTGATGCTGATGAAGATGAAGATCAACAACAACAACCTCAATCCTCAATACCTAAATTAAAATTGAAAATTAATAATAATACTAACAACACTAATAATGCTACTAGAGCAACTAAACAAGAAAGTGCATCAGCAGAAGTTAAATCAATTGCATTGGATCCAGTTACCATGCAATCAGATTTAAAAGATGGTTATAGACCAGATAGTGTATCAAAAATGTTTGGTAAATCGGATTTTTCATATTTAACATTAAAACCCGATCATCAATCAAGACCTTTATGGATTAATCCAGAAGATGGTCATATTATTTTGGAATCTTTTAGTCCTTTAGCAGAACAAGCACAAGATTTTATGATTACAATTGCTGAACCAGTTAGTAGACCAACACATGTTCATGAATATAGAATTACAACTTATTCTTTATATGCAGCAGTTTCTGTTGGGTTAGAAACTGAAGATATTATTAGTGTTTTAAATAGATTATCAAAAGTTCCAGTACCAAAATCAATTATATCATTTATTCAAAGTTGTACATTAAGTTATGGTAAAGTTAAATTAGTTTTGAAACATAATCGATATTTTGTTGAATCATCACATGTTGAAACTTTACAAATGTTAATTAAAGATAGTGAAATTTCAAAATTAAGAATTGGTGAACAAGAAACAGTTACAACAGAAGGTTTAGTTAAAAATAAACCAGATTTTAATTTAGATAATAATGATACTAATAATAATGAAAATAATGATAATAAACAATTACAAAATCAAGAACAAATTTTTCAATCAATTGTTGGTGAAGATGAAGAAGAAGAAGATTCAGTTCATTCATTTGAAGTTGCAGCAGAATCAGTTGAACAAGTTAAAAAAAGATGTCAAGAAATTGATTATCCAGTTTTGGAAGAATATGATTTTAAAAATGATCAAAGAAATCCTGATTTAGATATTGATTTAAAACCAAGTACTCAAATTCGAGATTATCAAGAAAAATCTTTAAGTAAAATGTTTGGTAATGGTAGAGCAAGAAGTGGGATTATTGTTTTACCATGTGGTGCAGGTAAAACTTTAGTTGGTATTACAGCTGCTTGTACAGTTAGAAAATCTGTTATTGTATTATGTACATCATCAGTATCAGTTATGCAATGGAGAGCAGAATTTTTAAAATGGTGTACAATTCAACCAGAAAATGTTGCAGTTTTCACTGCTGATAATAAAGAACGATTTAGTGGTGAAGCAGGGTTAGTTGTTTCAACTTATAGTATGGTTGCAAATACAAGAAATAGATCTCATGATTCTCAAAAAGTTATGGATTTTTTAACTGGTAGAGAATGGGGGTTTATTATTTTAGATGAAGTTCATGTTGTTCCAGCAGATATGTTTAGAAGAGTTGTTACAACAATTGCAGCACATGCAAAATTAGGTTTAACAGCAACATTAGTTCGAGAAGATGATAAAATTGATGATTTGAATTTTTTAATTGGACCAAAATTATATGAAGCAAATTGGATGGAATTATCTCAAAGAGGTCATATTGCAAGAGTTCAATGTGCAGAAGTTTGGTGTCCAATGAGTTCAGAATTTTATCAAGAATATTTAAGAGCAAGTGCAAGAAAAAGAATGTTATTATATATTATGAATCCAGGTAAATTTCAAGCATGTCAATTTTTAATTGAATATCATGAGAAAAGAGGTGATAAAATTATTGTTTTTTCTGATAATAAATATTCATTAAAAGCATATGCATTAAAATTAAAAAAACCATTTATTTATGGTGAAACTCCACAACAAGAAAGAATGACAATTTTGAAAAATTTTCAATATAATGATCAAGTTAATACAATCTTTTTATCAAAAGTTGGTGATACATCAATTGATTTACCTGAAGCAACTTGTTTAATTCAAATTAGTTCACATTATGGTTCAAGAAGACAAGAAGCTCAAAGATTAGGTCGAATTTTAAGAGCAAAAAGAAGAAATGATGAAGGTTTTAATGCATTTTTTTATAGTTTAGTTTCAAAAGATACTCAAGAAATGTATTATTCAACAAAGAGACAAGCATTTTTAGTTGATCAAGGTTATGCATTTAAAGTTATTACTCATTTACATGGTATGGAAGAAATGCCTGATTTAGCATATAATACACAATCAGAAAGAAGAGAATTATTACAAGAAGTTTTATTACAAAATGAAGATATGGCTGGTTTAGAAGCTGGTGATGATGCTGATAATAGTGTTGGTAGATCTTCTGCTGTTAAAAGACCTCATAATAAATCAAAGGCTAAAAAGACTACTGGTTCATTGGCAAGTTTGGCAGGTGGTGAAGATATGGCTTATATTGAATATAATAGGAATACTAATAAAGATTTGAAAAAATCTGTTATTCAAAAAATGTATAGAAAAAAGGTCTAACAAAAAGAGAAGAAAGTTTAAAAAAAAGAGAAAGGTATTTATTTTTATTTATTATGTAACAATTATTATAATTTTTTTTGTTTTTTTTTTCATTATTAATTTATTAATCTTCTTCTTCGTATTGATTCTTCTTCTGAATTATAAATATAATTTTCATCTTCACTCATTATTGATGGTGTTGAAATTTCACTATAGCTATCATCACTTGATAACTCAGGATGAACCCATCCACCATTATTATTATTATTGTTGTTGCTATCAGTATTTGTACTTGAAGAATTTGTTGATTGTCTACTTAATGTATTTGTTCTTGATCTATTAGATGGTGTTAATGACCCAGGTGTATTATCACCTTCATTAGCACTTTGATATAATCCTAATTCAAAATCTGATGAATTACTGCTTCTTAATGAATATAAATCATTATTATAATTGAACGGGTTAGTATTACTTTCTTGTTGATGTTGCCTTAGTCTATTTCTTAATTGATTTAAATTTTCTTCATCACTGTTATTATTATTATTATTTGCTGATGATGTTTCACCAGTTGAATAGAAATTTGTCATTGTTGGCATTTTTAAACTTTCATCGTCACTATCTCTACCATTATCCATTGAAAAATCATCCATTCTATAATATCTATCATTAAAGTTATTACCATTACCATTTGCTGGTACTCTTTGCTGTTGTTGTCGACTTCTTAATTCTTCCCATTCTTGATATTTTAATTTAATGAAATCAATCACTTCTCCAAATGTTCTTCTTCTTTCAGTAACATATTGTTCAATTTCATGAAATTTTTCTTGTGTAAATTCAATAATTAATTCCCTATTTGCATATAATGCTGCTAAAGTACCAACAACAAATCCTGCTTTGATAACAAATGGAACTTTTTGGTTAGTATTATTTCTATTTTTTTTGAATAAGAATAACTTACTATGCCATGGCATTTTTTTTTTTTTTAATAAATTTTTTAGTTAACTTAATTCGTTAGTTTTTGTTCAATCAGGAATATAATAATATTCCTATTTAAAAAGTAGAGTGAATTTTAAAAATATGTGGTGATTATTCAGGTTAGTTAGTTACAGTAGTTGTGTAGTGGCTAAAAAAAAAATATAAAAAATACAATTTATTGATAAAAGATAATGGTTTTTTTTAGTCAGGTCAGGGATTGCGGAGAGGTTTATACACGCTTGAATCAACTGATACGTGTGCTGCGCCTGCCAGAAAAGAAAAGCTCCCCACTTTCTTCTATTTAGTCAGCAATTATGTAATATGTCGGAATTCCGTATGTTATATTTTTCTGGCGAGGCTCTATGAATCTACTCTAGCTATCAAAAGAAAGCACACATGCTTCTGATTATGTACTTACGAATCAGATAATGAAATGAAAAAAAAAATTACAAAAAAATTGATTATCTTTTTTATTAGTATATTATCTCTATTGTTAGTTGGAAAAAGAAAAAGTATGTACTTGAATGAATTCAATCAATCAAAGAAAACAAAACTTAATCTTCAAATTTATATGAACCACTTGCCATTGTAATAGTACCACCTCTATAACTACCTTTTTTCATTTTGTTTTTATTTTTTGTAAAATCTTTACCTCTAACTCTACCTAATTTATCATTTGCCATTTCACCCCATGTACCAGCTGCACCTTTATAGGTATTATCTTTTAATACTTGATTTTCAAATGAAATTTTAGATCGATCAATTCTACTGAAATATTTTCTACCATTTTCATCAACTTGTTCTTCTTCTGGTTTTGGTGAGTTTGACATTGAAACTGATGCACTTGATGCTGATGAAGAAGATGAAGAGTTAGATGATGATGATGGTGATGGTGATGAGGAAGTTTTTGCAACCTTAGCTGGTTTTTCATCTTCTGATGATCTTGCACGTTTCTTAGAATCTTTCTTTTCATCTTCACTTGATGAGGATGAGGAGTCACTATCACTTGAAGATGAGGATGAAGAGGAATCATCATCACTAGATGAAGATGATGAATCATCGCTTGAAGAGGAGGATGAATCATCGCTTGAAGATGAGGATGAATCATCACTTGAGGATGAAGATGAAGAATCACTAGAAGAAGAAGAGTCATCACTTGATGATGATGATGATGAGGAGGAATCTGAATCTGAATCTGATGAAGAATCTTCTTTCTTTTCATCCTTCTTATCTTCTTTCTTTTCGTCTTTCTTTTCTTTCTTTTCATCTTCACTTTCACTATCGCTATCACTATCATCATCACTATCAGAGCTTTCACTATCAGCTTCATCACCACTTTCGGTACTATCACTACTACTACTATCATCATCTTTTTTACTCTTTTTACTCTTCTTATCATCTTTTGAAGTTGTAAAATCTTTAATTGTTTTATTATTCTTAAACATCCAATAAATAGCATCTAATGGTAATTCTTCATCATTTTTTTCTTTTAAAAATTCACTTGCTTCTTTATTTAATGCTTTAACTGTTTTAGTATAACCTTGTGTTTCCAAGTATTTTAAAACACATGGTAATACTTGTTTTTTAACAGATGATGGTGGTTCCATTGTGTTAATTTTATAAACTAGTGAAGTTGTGTGGGTTTATAAAAGAAAAAAATTTTGTTTTATCGATTGTGAAAAAAAAAATTTTTTTTATCAGTGAAAAATTAAGTTAGTGTTGAAAAAAAAAAAAAAAAAATTTTTTTCCATTTTCGCGAGGCTGAAAAATCTTAGATTGCATTGTACGGCTGTGCAGAAAAAAAGGATCAACAATCGATATTCTTTTTATCAAGAGAAAATAGTAGCACAGTAGTAGCTCTAACTACTGATTTGGAATATATACAATTAACCGTTATAATGAACAATTTAAAAAAATCTTGAAATTATATATACTTTTGACAAAGTGAAACGTATACGCATCTAACATACATTATTATTAAATTATTCTAACTCTATAATGATATTCAGAATTATATATAAAATCATTTAAAGATAAATCCATAATCAATAAGATCTTCATATTCATCATAATCATCATAGTCACCTCCATACATACCATCCTCATCACCATACTCGTGAGTATCTTCACAAATACCATATTCGTCGTCATAATGTTCGTCATTTTCAGAATCAGTTTCACCAGGTGCAGTACAAGAACAATCAAAATAATATCCATCAGGAAACAATTCAACATTTAATCCATTCACATAAGCATCTAATGGTTGACAACCATGAGAATGTTTTACTACCATATCAATTCTACCTTTTTCTTCATCCTCAAAATCTCCAAATTCGTTATTATCAAATCCATGTTGTAAAAATAATTCTACTTTATCTTTACCAAATAATTTAAAATTATCTGACCTTGTGGCTTGCTCTATGATAAAATTAGCATTTATTTTAAAACATTTTGGTGATATTTTAATAATTTTTAAAGCCTTTATATTTTTACAATAAATATCAACTTTTCTAAAAAGTGTTTCTAATGCTCTTGTTGCTGTATAAAATTCTAAAGATTCCAAATTTTTTAATGGTTTAAAATCTAATTCTCTATAAAAATTATGTTCATCTTCTGGATCCAAATCATCAAACTCTTCTAGTTTTAAATCTAAATGTTTTAAGTCCTGTTTGATGAAAAATTGATTTAATGATTTAATAAATGGAGTATTTTCAAAAAAAGAATCTGAATCGATCTTTGCTGTTAATGAAAAGTCTTCAATTTTTGTTGTATCAAATGAATTTAATAAATTAGCTGTTTTATTTTCGTCCCAATCTGGTACCCAAATTTTCAATTTCTTTAAATTCTTGAAATTTTTAATAAAATTAAAATTTTTCCAATTGCCACCTAAGATTTTGAGTTCATTTATATTGTCAAAATTTAATGTATTAACATAAGATGGTAAAACTTCAGGAAAGTTCATATTATAAAATCCTATTGATTTAAGATTTTTCATCAGTAATACCTGAATATTTGCAAAGTCTATTAAACTTTCAATATTTGATGAGCTTTTTGTACCATTATTATCACTTAAAATCAATTCATCAACATCAAATCTTCCCAATATATAATCGTTCAATCGGTAAAAAACTTTGATTGCAACATCTAATGTCTTAATACCTTTAAATTCAGCCATATCTTTAGTTTTGTTTTCAATATAGTCCAACAACTCTTTGAACCAATCAAAGTCTCTACCTACTAATTCTATAGGAAATAATCGTTCACTTGTTTTTAACGTAACATAATTGAATGATTCAATCAAGTTCAATAATTCAATTGATAATAATGGTTTTATAATCAAATGGTTCACTCTAAATTTTAAATTATAAGATTGAAATTTTGAAAAAGTTTCTAATTCATTTGCAAAAAATTCAGTATCAAACTCATCAATATGAATAAGATAGTTTTTTTGACATCTTGATAAAATTGATTCTAATGATTCTTTTTTTTGATTTTTTTGATTTTTCTTTGTAGAAGAGTTGTTGCTTGCTTTAACATTCTCTTGACTTAAATGATTTTTAATAATCGATCCTAATGTTTTCTTTGCAATGACTTTATCATTATAAATATATTTACTTAAACCTTCAAACCATTCTTGACTAACCAATGAACATTTGAATAACCTGGATCGATTTTTTGACTTCTTAATGGTTTTAGGTTCTAAGCCTTTGAATTTAGTAGAAACTGGGTCTCGTAAATATTCCCATACTATATTTTTGAGCTCGAGTGGCAAGGTATTAAAGTTTGCCATTTTTTAATTGTTGAATTAAGAGTATAATAAGCTCTCTAACTTGGTCTAATATTTAATGAATTTCAAAGTTATTTCTGCGTCTTATGAAACGGAACAAAAATTGTAAAAAGTATATGATCTGATAAGAAAAAAAATTGCTGAAAAATTGTTTTGTATTCTGAAAAAAAAGAAAGACATTTTTACACAGATCGATCATTACCAGTACCAGGTAGACCAGCTAGCCTCGAGATGATTCAACTAAGAATCTTTAGTAAGACTTTGTACTACAGCTGGAATCCGGAGTTGGGAGTTAGTTGGGAGTTGGGACCAAGCGCTGGTTCAAGTTTGTACACGTGTATGATATGCCAGCTTTTTGCATCGGAACCGATATTATCATGCTTTCCTTGGTGAAGCGCGATTAATTATAATTAGGCCACAGTACTGGTATAGCTCAAACAAAGCAAAGCAAAGCTTTATTTTATTCAACACCAAAAGTAACTAACCTATTTGATCATGATTGATATCTAAAATATCTTTTGTACTAATTAGGTTGAGCAAACTCTATTCTAATTCCATTTTTTTTATCCTTTTATACTAATTAACTTATATATATATATACTGTATGTAAATGTTAAGAATTCAAATTCATTCATATGTTCAAAAAAAATCTTCTCGTTAATTATCAAATTTTTAAACCACTGTCACCACTAACTAATAAATTAGATATGAATTTCCAAAATTTACCACTAGAAATCAAGTTGATAATCTGGTCCTATTTATTAGGTAAAAAACAAGTTCCAACTAAAATGTTGGATTTCAAACTCCAACAGGTATGTTATGAATGGTTTGAGCAATTATCCAAAATATTTAATAAAAAAATTATAGTTAATAAATTTGAAAAAAAATCAATATCATCCTCATTAATTGAAACTTATATCCGGATTGGAAATTTCAACCGTTTAAATACTCTACTTAAACATACCAAGAAACTTCAAATTTATTATAAATTGGAAAATGATATGATACTACTACTGCCCCCTCCATATCCTATAAACCAACCATTAAACTTACCCAATTTATCTTGTTTGGGTGTAGGTTTAAAAAATCTTCCAATTACAACAGATAAAGATTATAAAAATTTTTTTAAAACCTCAGCAAAATTGAAATCAATCCAATTATCAATATTTGATTCAAGTTTAGATACTTTGGATGAATATTATGATTATGCAGTTAAATTTTTGAATACATTTCAAAATATCAAAAAATTGAAGATTTTTTGTAAATTCGGTTGTTTACACCTTTTGGAAAGATTATCATTGAATTATAAATTAGATGAAAGTATTGAACATTTTCATATTAAAATTTCACAATGTAATGATATTAATTTTTCAAAATTTTCTAGATATCATGATATTGAGGAGTCACATTATCTGCCTTTCGATCATACTGCTAGGGATTTTGTAAACATTTTGACGTCTAACATTAAAGTTTGGAAAGTTTCTTTTTTTGGACATGTGATTTTAATTTTAATATTATTCGATCAAGTGAAGATTTTCGGACTCAAGTTTTTCAATCTAGTAAATCATTGCAAAAGATAGTCCTCAATAAAAGTAAATATTATAGAGATGGTACTTCTAAAATAAAAAAAATTAAAAAGATGAAAAAAAGGACGACTTGATCTCGAGGATGATTAATGAAGTACAAGACAAAAAAAAGAGTGATGATATCATATGTATTTACCAAATTTAAAGCACAATTGTTTATAAGAAAATAAAAATCACATTCTTTAAAGATGCAAACAATATTAGAATAGAACGTTCCTCCTTTATGATACAAAATCCTGATCATTGTTTAGAATCATTTATTAATTCTGTTCGTCGACGTAGATCTAACAATTTTTATAAAAATATATTTTTGAATAGTTTAAATAACTAGTTTAACATTTGTTGTGTTTTATATATAAATTATTTATTTGGATTAATTGATTCAGTGTCTTATTAACATAGGAGGTTTTTAGAAATACTTAAAACGTATATATAGTGTAATATTAACTTGGTTTAGTTATATTTAATTACTGCAATGATCTAAATGGTCATAGAAGATAACAAGAGATCAGTTCGAATAAAAATACAATAACACAAAAAGAATTAATATAATAAAATAAATAAATGATATAAATAAAAAATAAATAACGATTCTTTTTTTGTTCATGATTAATCTCTTTCATATTCATCAATAACAAACTTTTCATAATCTTCTAAACTTGATTGAATATGTAATTTGAAATTAATAATATTTGTAATCATTTTTTCAACTTGATTATTCATTAAATCTCTTGCTTCATCACAATAATGTTTCATTTCATCATATTCAATTTTAACTGATTTTGATCTTTGAGTTAATTGAAATAATCCTTGTTCAACATTAGATTTCATTGTTTTAATTTGTCTTTCTAATTTTTCAATATCAACATTTGATTGACTTTGATCAGATTGAATAGTTTCATACAATTCTGCATATGTCATTTTAGAAGTATTTAATTGTGCATTTAAAGTTTCTTTAGTTTCAACCAAATCATTATTAATTTCTAATTGTCTATCACAATATTCTTGTAATTTTAAACTTTCTTCTTGTAATTTTATTATTCTATTATGAATTTCATTTCTATATTGTTGTAAATTTGGTTTTAAATTTTTTTTCAAATCTTTTTGTTTTAATAATTCATCAGGTTTTTTACCCAAATTTTCTTCATTCATTGGATTTTCTATTGTAATTTCATATAATTTATTTTCAATTAATCCAACTTGATATAATTTTGATGAATATAATGTTAAAGTTGATTCTAAATTTTCTAAACTTTTATTACAATTTAATTCTTTTTCATTATGAATCTTTATAATTTCTTGTAATTTATTATCAATTGAATCCAAATTTTTTGTTAATTTTTCTTTTTCTAAATTCATTTTATCAATATCTTGAGTTGTTAATCCTTGTTTTGAAATTTGATCTTGTAAATTTTTTTTCTCTTCTTCTAATAATTTTAATTCTTCTTCATTTGATTTTAATTGTTCATTAATTTTTTCCAAAACATTAGACCATTTTGATTTTCTTGATTCCATTTGATCAATATATTGTTGAAATTTCCCAACATCACTTTTTAAAGCATTACCTCTTTCTTCTAATGATAATAATTTTTCATGCTCTTTTGTTAAAGATTCTAATTTAGTTCTCATTTGTTCATTTTCTTTTTCAATTTCTTGAATATTTTCTTGAACTTTTGAAGTATATTGTTCAAATTCTTGATCCATTTCATATTTATATTCACTATAATCATCTTCATTTTGTAAAAATGCTCTATAACTTTTTGTAACATATCTTGTAAAAATTTGATCCAATACATCTTCTTCACTTTCTTCTTGAATACTATCAAACTCTTTATTATCATATTTTTCCATTGTTAAATTTAATTCAACTAACCAATGTAGCATTCCAATAAAAGTTGGCCAACTATTTGCACCACCAACTGCTGAAATTGAACTTTTATTAATTGAATCAATATAAGGATAATGTATAGCTCTTAATAAAGTATAAACTTCATGTTCAATACTTTTTGTAAATCTATAACCAGGATCTAATTTTTTATATAAAAATTGAAATATCATTACAAAATCTTTTTGAGTTGGTTGTCTTAATGTTTTATTTGTTAATGGATGTTTCATTTCAATTTCAAAACTATGAGATGATAAATATTCATGAATTTCTGTCATATAATTTGATAAACTTTCTCTATCTCTTAATGGTCTAGGATCTTTATTATTAATATTTGAAGAATATGATGATTGAGTACCAAAACTACTTTGTCGATTATGATTATTATTATTTGGTTTTCTTGCACTTTGTGGTGGTGCTATTCCTCTTAATGATAAATTTCCTGCATTTATTGATTGATTTGGTAATATTGATTTTCTAGCACCTAATGCTAAACTTTGTCTACTATCTCTTGGATTACTATTATAATTTTGTTGTCTACCAGGTGCTGCTGCTATACTTTGTCTAGGGGCCATAGACATCCTTGATGTTGGTTGCGGTACAAGTGATGGTCTATATGACGGTTTGCGCAGTGCAGATGGTGGTGGTTGTAAACTCATTGTGTTGGTTAATTATTTGTTATAATGAGAAAAAAAAAAATATAGATAAAGTGTCTGTTGGAATATAAAGTTTTTGAAATAAATGTCTAATGGTTTTGCAAATAATTATTTTTTTTATCGGTGATGGGAGGATGAATATAATGGTTAAGGGTTACAAAAAAAAAAAAAAGTAAAAAAAAAAAACGCGTAAAAATAAAAAATCAAAACATTAATTTGTTGTTTTGGAAAATAAAAAATGAAACGCATTAAGATTTTTTACCGTTACGGAAAGTTTTTTTTTCACAAGCGTGCTTAATGAGTTTTTGTTGTGGGTACTTTCCTAATTCGGATTCAAGCGTGGTTAAAGGTACTAACCTAACATACTAATATTTGGTACGGCTGTAAAAAACACGTGCAAACCCCCAATTTAAATAAATTTCAAATTTCAAATTCCGAGAAGACAGGACTATTCAACTTCTAACTGAGTTTGATTTGATAAGTATTGGTAGTCTATTGTAGGTGCAATGATGGTAACCATCTTATCATGGAATTAGAATGAGGTTTTAGGCTCAAATGGGTTTCTTTCAAGTAAAGAACAGGTTAGAAACAAACTAAATGTTAGAAAAGTGTCACAGGGTTAAGAAAAAGTGATATGTTACAAACTAGTATCCAGTTGGTATAATTGGTTACTGTAAGCATGAATTTATGATACACCCTAATATACTGTACTGTGATCACTTTAGCTTAAAGAAAAAGGATGATTTTAAATTGGAACGTTGAAATATTACCTGATACTTAGTAAGTTTGCAATGAGAATTTACATTAGTTATAATTAAGTTAAATGTTGATCAATGCATCTATACTATAGTAATTTGTTATAACTATCCCGGATCAAAATTTTAGTTGTTTTACATCATGATAATATAAATATAAGAATATAACATTACCGACAAATTCAGGTGAATTCTTAAGATCGATGCAATTTCCACAACCCAATTTTTTAACTTTTTTGATGAGGAAGATCTCATTATCAGTATGCATAGATCGAGATCCCAATTGATAATGTCTGGTCATTAGATTTTTAAAACATGATCATGAATTAAGGCATATTGCAGAATCTTAATTATGGCTTATAATAGCTATAACTAGTCATAACATCGATAAGAGGTTAATTATTGAATCAGATGAAGATATTTGAGATATGAATGTTTTTCGATCTAAAATAGTTTAAGATTATGATCTGGTTAAGTAAAGTAACCAACAATATATTATAAAATTACTGTATTGCAAATTCCTCATAACCTATAATCAAACAGACACATATTAAAAAAAACTAACCCTATTTATGCTAATACAAACAGTTTGAACCTTTCCAATGAGAAATATTTCCGATCGATTGTCAATATAATACTTGTATATCTTTGTGGTAAATACACGCATCTACCGGGTTTTGACCTTTTATTATATATAAAGCTTAATATCCCTATTATTTTTTTTCTTTCTTTTATTCTAATTATATTCCAATTAATAATTAAAAATCAACATATCACATAAATAAAACGATAAACATTTTATACCTACTACTAAATACGCAATGGATTTGAAAAAATTTAATTTAACAAGAACAAATAGATCAATAAAATTTAGTCCAGATGAAAGATTTATTTATTCATTAAAACCGACAGTTTTTCCTTTCAATCAACATAATAGAGGTTCATTAGATGATAATATGGATGCATGTTATAAATTTATTATTCAATCAACAATTATTGATACTAAAATAGGATGTTGGAATTTAAATAATGAATATATTTCCAATTTTTTAAATGATGGTGTTACAATTGGTGGGAATATTATTTGTTCACCTCAATTAATTATTTATTTGTATCATCATCCTGGATATTGGTTTGATGGTAATGTTGTAAACTCATGTGGTAATAATTATTGTTGTAATCCAAGACATTTAATAGATGAACATGATGGTGAAAGTTCATATAGTGATGAAACAAGAAATAAATGTATTGGAACTATTGCACCAAAATTTTTAGATACTTATGCACCAACTTTACGAGTTTGTAAACATAAACCTCCATGTAATCGAACTGTTTTTTATGAAAATACTTTAGATGATTTATCTTCTAAATCAAATTGTCATAAAAAAGTTGGGTATCATAATCATGGTAATTGTGGAGTTATGAGTAGAAAACGAGCTAGAATGTTTGGTACTCCATATACATTAAGGTTATTAGATTAGTATTTATTTCCATTAATTGATGGATGGAAAAAACTTTGGGCCCTTTTAAAACCTACCGATGTCTTTTTATTGATGAGAAAAAAATTTTTTTTTTTTTTTATTTTTGATAGCCGAGATTCCAGTTCACAATTATAATCATCATCAAACCACTTTCACCAGCATATCCATCAATCAAATAGTACTAGTTACTTTTAACATTATTTATTTCATATTTATTAAATCAATTTTTTTTTTTCTAAAACTATATACCACCCCCTTCTAAAACCATACTAACCTCTCAAAAGACACAAAAAAAGATGAATGTATTACGAACAAATTTCATAAGAAAATATAGTACAAATTCACCACAAATTATTAGAACAGTTCAAGAATTAAGATCATGGAGAAAAAATCAATTAATAAACAATAAATCAGTTGGATTTGTACCAACAATGGGAGCATTACACAAAGGACATTTATCATTAATTGATCATTCAATTAAACAAAATGATTCAACAATTGTATCAATTTTTGTTAATCCATCACAATTTGCACCAGGTGAAGATTTAGATAATTATCCAAGAACTTTTGATGATGATTTATTAAAAATTACAAATACTATTGGTGAAAATAAAAATCCTTTAATTGTTTTTGCACCAACTGTTAAAGAAATGTATCCAACTGGTATAACTATTGAAAAAGAAAAACAAAAAGGTGCATTTGTTGAAGTTTTAGGTTTAACTGAACATTTAGAAGGTAAAAGTAGACCACAATTTTTTAAAGGTGTTACTACCATTGTATCAAAATTATTTAATATTACAACTCCTGATATTGCATATTTTGGTCAAAAAGATTTTCAACAATGTTGTGTTATTAAAAGAATGGTTAAAGATTTATTATTCCCAATTAAAATTGTTATGGTGCCAACAAGTAGAGAAGAAAATGGTTTGGCAATGAGTTCAAGAAATGAATATTTATCAAATGATGTTAGATCAAAATGTTCTGAATTTTATAAATCTTTATTGAAAGGTAAAGAATTAGCAGAAAAAGGTAATAAATCTAAAGAAGAAATTATAAATATTATTGAAGAAAATCTATTAAAGATTGAGTTACCATTAACTATTGAATATATTTCATTAAATGATATGGAAAATTTAGAAGAATTGGATTTTATTAAGCCAAATCAAAAAGCTGTTATTAGTGCTACTATTAAAGTTCCAAATAATAGTAATGGTCAAACTAGATTATTAGATAATGTATTAATAAATAATTAGATATTTTTTTTTTTTTTTTTTTTCAAATTCCTCTT
>JAJLUL010000093.1:0-60933 GCA_030564325.1 Blastobotrys capitulatus | reverse complement strand
TTTTCTTTAATTGAATAAAATACACTACCTAATTCAGCTAACCATCTTGGATCAACAGCAGTAACATTTGAAACATATTGAGTAGATGTTAATACTAATTCATGATAAACAATATATTCTGGTAAAAAACCTAATCCTGTTAATGCACTTGTATAATGTAATTTTGATAATACACCAGTTCTTAAATTTATATAACCATCAATACCTTTTCTTTTTGCTGCTTGATGGAAAAAACCAGTAACAATACATTTTCTAATAATATCCCATTCTCCTTTACAACTAATTAATTTATAACCTTCTTTTTTAAAAATTTGTATCAATTGATCACGAATTTCTTTTGCTCTTTTCAATTGTCTATGAAATAAATAATGTTTTATACACCATTGTTCAGAATATCTATTATTAACCCATTGATTATAAACATTTAATAAAGTTAAATGATCAGATTCTGATACAAAAAATTTCTCTCTTGAACTATCAGCTTCTCTTGTCTTTTCTTTTGGTCTATAAAATACTGCAGAAACTGATAACATTGAAACAATTGTTATAATTTCAATTGAACATTGATAATCAATTGATGATACTAATAATTTTGATAATGAAGGTTCCATTGGGAATTTTGCCATTTTATAACCTAAATTTGTTAAATTACCAATATTATTTAATGCTCCTAATGCCCATAAATCATATAAACTTGTATTCATTGTATCTTCAGGTGGAGGATCAATAAAATCAAAATTTATTAAATCATTAATTCCTAGATTTTTTAGAGTTAAAATAGTATTTGATAAATTTGATCTTTGAATTTCAGGAATTGATTGTGGATACATTTCTTCTAATTCTGATCGTTGACTATATAATCTAAATGCAATACCATTACTTGTACGACCAGCTCGACCACTTCTTTGTTTAGCATTTGCTTGACTGATTGGCATTAATTGTAAAGCATCCATATTTAATTTTGGATTAAAAACTTTAACTTTTGAATAACCAGAATCAACAACATATTTAATTCCATCAACTGTTAAAGAAGTTTCTGCAACATTAGTTGCAACAATAACTTTTCTACCTAATTCAATTGGTTCAAAAATTCGATTTTGTAAATCACTTGGCATTTGAGAATAAATTGGTAATACAACTAATGGATCAATATTATCTGAATTAATTAATTTCAATCTTTCTTCAATTAATTCACATGTTGTTTCAATATCTTCTTGACCAGTCATAAATACCAAAATATCACCTTTTGGTTGTCCAACATGAATTTGTAATACTTGTTTAACTGCAGCATCAACATAATCTGGTGGTGTTATATCAGGATGATTAATTTCAACAGGAAATGTTCTACCAGGAATAAAAAATTGTGGTGCACCACCATAAAATTGTGAAAATCTTTCTGCATTCATTGTTGCTGATGTAACAATTAATTTTAAATCTCTTCTTTTTGTTAATATTTGTTTAAATAATCCTAATAAAATATCAGTATTTAAAGCTCTTTCATGAGCTTCATCCATAATAATACAAGAATATTTATCCAAATAATCACTTAATAAAGCTTCTCTTAATAAAATACCATCAGTAAGATATTTTATTTTTGTTAGATCTGATGTAATATCTTCAAATCGAATAGAATAACCAACAAGATCACCTAATTTACAATTCATTTCTTCACTAACTCTTTTTGCAACACTATAAGCAGCAACTCTTCTTGGTTGTGTAATACCAATCATTCCATCATTTCCATAACCTGCTTCATATAAGAATTGTGGTAATTGAGTAGTTTTACCTGAACCTGTTTCACCAATTACAATAATAACTTGATTTTCTCTAATTAATTTTAATAAATCATTTTTAACTGAATAAGCAGGTAATTCTTTTCTCTTTTGTTGAATTGATTCAAAAGATTCTTTATTATCTTTATATTCAGGTTTTTCTTCTTTAATTTCTTCTTCTTTTGTTGTTTCACCTAATAAATTTCCTAACATTGTACCTTTAGTACTTGCTGCTTCTTTTGCATGTCGTTGTCTTTCTTTTAATTGTCTTCTTTCTTTAACAGTTAAACTACCTCTTCTTGAATATTGTGCCATATCACTATCAGGATCAACAACTGGTGAAATTGGTTTCTTTTGAGTTGTAAAAACTTGTTTACCATCTAAAAATGGTGGTTTTAAATTATGAACAAATAAATGAACTCTATCTTGTTCATCATCATCATCGTCATCATCATCTTCTTCATTATAAACTCCAGATTTTTGTAATCTATTTTTTTCCCATACATCTTGATCTTTTCTTTTTTGACGTTGTCTTGCTGATAATTTTTTTTGAAATTTTTCTTCCATTTGTTGATCTTCATTTACATCAAATGAACTATTATCATAAAATGGATTATGAGTTTCATCACCTGCTGTATGACCACCAAATTCTTCCCCCATATACCAATCTCTATCTAATGCATCATAAATTTCATTATCATATTCTTCTATTTCACCAATTTCATTAATTGGATCAAAATATTTTTCATCCTCCTGTTCTTCTTCTTTGATTTGGATTTTTGGTTTTTTCATGGTAGTGTTTTTATAATCAGCTTTCCTTTTAATTGATGATTCATTTTGATTAGCTTTCTCAGCTCTCTCAGCTCTTTTTCTTCTAATTTCATCTAATTTTTGTTGAGCTGTCTTTGAAATTCCAGGTTTTTTTTTGATACTAATTTGACCATATTCTTCTTCCTCTTCATAATCTTCATTTTTTATCTCAATTTTTTTTTCTTTTTTAACTCTATTCACAGGTTTATTTTGATCTTCTTTTTTAATATCATTTTTTATAATATCTTCTTTCTTTTCATTATATAATTTTGATAAAAAATTTAAATCAAATTTGTTATTAATTTTCCTACATTCACTAATAAAATCTTGTTCATTAGAAGATGTTTCTATTAATTTCAAAACATTTTTTGTAAGTTCTAAATCTACTGATTGGCTTAATTGATTAGCTACACGAATAGCTAACAAGCGTGTATATTTATCATCCATATCATTTATTTTGATCAAAATTTTTGTCTAATGGTTTTGCACAGTAGGTTTCTTTTTATTGTGGTGATTTCTAAGATTTTCTCGTCAAAGCTCCGATCCGATGTCTCACTTTTACTATTGGGAGTAAAAAAAAAATTCAAAACCTCCAAAAAATTTCATCAAAAATATTTCATCTCCAAAAAAAAAAAAAAAAAAAAAATTAAATTTGAAAAAAAAAAATTTTCCATATCAATTAATTATAAAACAAAAAAAAATAAGAAAATAACCATGCTACGATCACAACGTACATTTCCATTACAATTTATTCGACATTCATCGTCAAATCAAACCAAAAAATTAAATAAAGCAAGAAAAGACATTCCAACTAGATTTCCAACACAATTTAATCCAGTTAGATCAGCATCAAATCCAAGAATTCAATTACCAAAAGGTTTATCATATAATCCATCACCAAGTGCTCCAAGTCCTTATAACACACCAGATGCATTTTTACCTTCAGATGATAAAAGAAAGATTCGATATGAAGCAAATTCTTATCCAATTAAATATATCCCACCATTGACTACTAATAAAAAAACTTACAACTTAACACCAGAACAAGTTGAAGAAATTCAAAAACTACGCAAAGAAGATCCTGTTAAATGGAGTAGAAAGAGTTTAGCAAGTAAATATAATTGTTCAGAATTTACTATCTCATTAGTTAGTAAACCTCCAAAAGAACATTTAGAAGAAATGGATCGAAGATTAGGAGTTATTAAATCATTATGGACTGAAACTAGAACAAGAACAAGACGAGATAGAGAACGAAGAAGATTGATGGCATTGAGAGATGCTAATTAAACTGTTTTTTAATTTAAATGACTATAAATCTGTATATATGTAAATATTAATTTAATATTCCAAAAAAAAAAAAAAAAGAAACATTTCAACCTACAAAATCACCAAAATCATCATCAAATGGGTCGTCTCGAGGCTTATTATTATTAGTAGAAGAAGATGAAGATGGTGGTGGTAATAATGTAGGAATTGACTGCTCTTCATTAGAATTCGTTGACGATTGATTTACTCCAATACTATTATAATTACTGTCTTTACCGAAATTAATATGAATTGATTGACCTTCTTTTAATGAAAAATCTTTATGTTCAGTAACTTCAACAGGACTTGTATGTTTCTTAAAATCCTGTAATGCAATATTAAATTCAAACGCAACATTTCGATCTTTAAAACCCATTCCTAAAACTGCATGACGATTACCATTAACTACTCTAATTGCAAAAAATCTTGAAGAATCTCTAACTGGTTCAACACCTTTACCATCTGGTGTATAAGGACAAGTTGCAAATAATTCACCAGTTTCATCATTTTCTAATCTTAATTCACAATTTAATTGTTTATTTTCTTCAATTTCAATTACTTTTAATCTACCTTCAAAAATTGGTTTATCAACATCCCAATCTCCAGCTTTATAACCTTGACTGATTGATTTTAATGGTGGAATTTGGTAAACCAATGTTTCATTAGCTATGAATACGATTGATTCGATCTTGTCCATTCTTTTCTTTATATATTTATAGGAAATGAAGATGAGTTACTACTTCACAATAATAATGATAGTGTAGGGGTATTTTAGTGGGTTTAGTAGCGCACGCGATGCATGATACGCCAATAGCTTTGTTAGGTTTGTAGATGGTGGCGCTTTTATAACCAAATGATCCCAAAAATACTTATACGCATTGAAGAAACGACTAATGAAATTTTCGAAACACAACTTTTTTTTTTTTTTTTTTTTTTTGACAGCAACTCTAAATAATATAGAAATAAATTTTTTGAGAAGGAGAGTAGAAGAGAGAAATATGCCTCGACATAATGATTTTGACGACGATGATCTAATGGATTATGATGATGAGTATTTCGAAGATGAAATGACTCCAGAAGAAGAAGAAGAATTCATTTTGGCAGTAACACAATGTAAATCATTACTCGGTAATCGAAAAATTAATGAAGAAGAAATTAAAGATATGGTATGGGATTATAATTTTGATTCTCAAGAAGCTGCAAGATTATTAATTGAAAAATATGATAAACAAAATAAACCAAAATCCACTCCAACTCCTAAACCAAAAAGTAAGTATTCCTTTAATAAAGATTCAGATCTAAATCGTAAAGATAGTGAAGGTGAGGATACACCGAATTTGACACAATCATCATCATCATCAGCATCAACCGCCACAACAACAAATAATAATAATAAACCAATGTCAAAATTGGCTGCATTAGCACAAGCTCGTGCTTCAAAGAAAAATGGATCAATCAATAATGATAATGATAAGAATACTCCAAAACCTAGTAATGGTAATTTACAATCAATTAATTTATTAAGTAAATTGGGTTCAAATTCCAATTCATCAACATCTTCATCTTCATCTGCATCTAAATTATCATCAAATACAACATCAACAACAACAAAAGATAGTGCATTATCAAAATTATCAAAAGCAAGAGAGCGTCATAAACAAGCTATTCAAGCAACCAAGATAACTGTTGCACCAGATGAAGCAAAAGTATCAAAACCAATAAAAACTACTACTACAAAAAAAGTGTCATCACTACCTAATATCGATTATAATATTATAATTGATTATCCTCATCATATAAAAGGCTCACCTTCACGCTTTGCGCAAATATTTTGTAAAAAATATGATTTTAATATTAATAGTCCTATTGCTAACACTATTTTTTTACCAAAAGATGTTGTTGAACCAGTTAAAAAAGCATTTGAAAAACCAAGTCCTGATGATGTTGTTTTAAATGCTCAAAAACAAGCAGGTTTTATTGAAAAAGGTGTTGAAAATTTATCAATAAATGATAATCAATCTTCTACTAATAATACAACTGCGCCAACAAAAAAAATTAAAAATGTTAGAAAATTAAATGTTGATGAAGAAAAAAATAAATTAAAAGATCAAAGACCAAGTATTAATTTTGTTGTTATTGGACATGTTGATGCAGGTAAAAGTACATTAATGGGTAGATTATTATTAGATGCTGGAGTTATTGATCAACATACAGTTAATAAATATAAAAAAGAAAGTGAAAGAGAAGGTAAAGGTTCATTTCATTTAGCTTGGGTTTTGGATCAAACTGTTGAAGAAAGAAAGAGAGGAGTTACAATGGATATTTGTATGAGTCAATTTGATACTGATCAAGCTAAATTTACAATTGTTGATGCACCAGGTCATCGAGATTTTGTACCAAATATGATTGCTGGTTCTTCACAAGCAGATTTTGCAGTTTTAGTTGTTGATTCTTCAACTAATGCATTTGAAAATGGGTTTTCATTAGATGGTCAAACTAAAGAACATGCTATTCTTGTTCGAAGTTTAGGAGTTGATTCAATTATTGTTGCAGTTAATAAATTAGATACTTCATCTTGGTCAAAAGATCGATTTGATGAAATTTCAATTCAATTAAAAGAATTTTTAATAAAAATTGGTTTTAAAGATAATCAAATTGTTTTTGTACCAACAAGTGGATTATTAGGTGATAATGTTGTTAAAAAATCAAATGAAAAAAATTTATTAAATTGGTATCAAGGTAAAACTTTATTAGAAACTTTAGAAACTTCAAAAAATACTTTAAAAAATTATAATGATAATTTAAGAATGTTAATTAATGATGTTTCAATAGCAGATCATACAAATGATATTCAAGTTAATGGTAGAATTGATACTGGTAGTATACAAGTAGGTGAACAAGTTTTAGTTAGTCCAACTGAATCAATAGGTCAAGTTAAAGGTTTGATAGTTAATAATCAACAAAAAGATTGGGCTATTGCTGGTGATAATGTTACAATTAAATTAATTAATATTACAGAAGATTTATTAAAAGTTGGTTATGTTATTACAAATTTAGAAGCTCCAGTTCAATCTGTTTTAAAATTTAAAACAAGAATTATTATTTTTGATTTAAAACGACCATTATTAATTGGTACAAAATTAATTGTTCATCGAGGTAGAACTAATGAACAAGCCAAAATTTCAAAAATTATTTCAACAATTGATAAAACAAATGGTTCAATTTTGAAAAATAAACCAAGACATTTAATTAGTGGACAAACTGCTGATATTGAAATTACTCTAGATAATCCTTTACCAATGGAAGATTTTAAACATTCAAAAGAATTGGGAAGAATAATTTTAAGAAAAGATGGTTCAACTTTAGCTGCAGGTATTGTATTATAAATTATTTTCTTTTTTTTTTTTTTTTCTCTTATAAAATAAAATCATAAATTAAAAGTATTAAAGCTGTAATTATTGATGCCCAAATAATAATTTGTGAAGTTTTTTTATTTTTTTCTTTTGCTGATATTAATTGTTTATTTGCTAATGTAACATCACTTGATGTATCAAAAATATCATCCATCATTGAATTAATTTGTTCAGATTGTTGATTTAAATGACTTGCTAATCTTGATTGTAAACTTGCAATTTGAGCCATTGAACTTTCTGCTTCTTTTGCTTTTTGTAATGTCATTTCTAAATCTTCTAATAATGCATTATTTTCTTGTTCTAATTCTTGTTTTAATTCAGGTGGTAATTCTTGATCTATATCTAATGGTGAAGGATCAATTTCTATTGGTAAATGTGAATTTGATGAATTATTAAATTGATTATAATCCATTCTACTCTTTGATTTTTCTTCTTTACGATTAAAACGAATCTTTTGTTGTTGAGCTTGTAATGAAGTTGTTTTTTGTAATTTTGTATTTAAATAATTTAACATTCCTTTATGATGATATGATAATGCTTTTAATGTTTGATTTTTTTTATCATTTTTAAAAAAATTTGATAATGATGAATTATTTTGAGAAGTTTCAAATTTTTCAATTCGTTGATTTTCTAATTTATTTAATTGTTCTAATCTTGTTGTTAAATTATTTAATACTTGTTGTGTTTCATAATCAAATTTATCACGATCTTTATCAGTCATTGAAAAAATATTTGAATCATTTATTCTTTTTGTTGTTGATAAATAACTTGGTCGAATTTCAATTAATTGATTATAAAGTGATTTAATTTGATTATTAATTTGTATACATTCTTTTGTTAATGGATCTTTAATTGTATGTGATGGTTTTTCTTCTAAATTTGGAAGATGTTTACCTTTTTCTTCTGCTTTTTGACGAGCTATTTCAAAAAATAATGGAGTAATGTCCATTTTTTCTTGTTTGTTTATTAGTAGTTGTTGGTGTTGTTATGTTGATTTTTTTTATTTGGTATTGATTTGATTTGTTCTGTCTTTTTTTTTTTTTTTGGCTGGGAGGTTTTAGAACACGGTGGTTGTTATTTATTGTGGGTAAGATCGGTCTACCGATAGTTCTGTGCGGCGTTCGGGTGAGACAACTCGGCGGTTTGTTCCGATCGACCTGGATTCGATATCATTGATCTACCTGGTACTACGATTAACAAATAAATTTAATAATATATGGAAAAATCATAAACAATACTAGTACCAAGATATTTAATTATAGTAATTAATCAACTACTTTCTAATCTATGAACACTACATGCACATTTTGGTTTCCAAAACTGCATTTTACTTAAAATAAAATTATTTGCAATATAATTTTCTGCACATCCACCACTATTTAACATATAACATTTACAATTGAAAAATTTAAAAAATCTTACTTTTTTCTTATCATTTTGATCATCAACATAAATTAAAGAACTTTGTAAATAAATACTTTCAATATCTTCACAATCAAATTGCCATCTTATTAATGTTCGTTCTCTTTGAATTGCTGCCCCATGCATTAAAATAATTGTTTGAATTCTTTTTAAATTTTTAAATTCTAAATTATCAGCTAAATAAAATGGATGATTTAAATAAAAAGTTTCTAATAATAAATTTTTTTCACCATATATTTTTTCATGATTATAATTTCGAATTTTTAAACTAAAAACTTCTAAATCTTTATCAAAAGTATTTAAAACTGTTTGAATATTATTTGTAATTTTTTCATTATAATTTTGAATTGATTCATCATCAATAAAATCTAATTCAATAAATAAAACTTTAATATCTAATTTTCTTGATTTAATTTCTTTTAAATGATCATGTAAATGTTTTAAATGTTCTAATTTTAATTGATGGTAATACTTTAATGATTGATTTTGTTTATCAAAACTTTGAGTAATACTTGCTAATTGAAATTTGAAAGATGAGTCGAGATGTTGAGAGGTTGAAGAAGCGCTAGGCCCAGGTGGTGATTGACGAATTGGGAAAGATGGCGATGGTTCGTTTGTATATGATGATGAGTGTTTACAAGCTGATGTACTTCCACTGTTTTGACGCTGCTCACCAGTTTTTTCCATTTGTTGCATATTTTCCATAATAGTGTATATATATACTATATTTAGTATAGTGATGATCCACAACAAGATATTTAATATTATGAACAGTTGTACCGGTTGAATCTTATTTTAAAATTGCGATATATTAAGATATATTTATATGAAACTTGATTGATCGATATACAATTATATATATATCAAGAGCATGATGCATCAGTTATAATATATGAGGTTATAAATAAGGTGCATACCTTACTAAATTATAACTCCTAGCTATAGCTAGTCATCTAGCTATTTTAACTAACTAAAATAGTGTACACGTACAATTGTACAAGTACAACGTATACAAATGTACTGTGATGTCCATTACTGGTATATATACCATCTACATGTGCACTTACTAAGGCTTAAACATTGATTTGATTCAAAGAATATGATATAGTTTTTTGAACTAATGTATAATTCTTAATTTGGGGAGATAGGCTATAGGTATACTAAGCTAGCTCAATTGTTACAACTATTAACAATACTTGGATATAAATGTATATCAAATATATACTAGCTATATACTGCATTAGTTTAGACTAGTAACTTAGTCTTAGAGTATCGATCATTTGGCAAGACAAATTTGGAATAAATCGATCATATCTATACGTTCTTCGTACATATAGGAATTAAATTAATTCTCAAGCAAGAAAAACTGTGGATGGTAGCGATATATAGGCCCAACCTTATATTCTATTATAATACATATTAGTAGAAAGTTAATTGGCCTAAGTACATGTTACTAAGTTAGTTCTATATTTATAATATACGTGTGTATATATAATGCAAAAAAAGTCAACAAAATATTAATTATAATATCTGGTGATTTGAGGGTTAGTTTTACAAGTGCATAACATTGCTCAGTGTTTGTATAATTTGATTTAGTAGTTACATAATAATTAATACATCTTGATGTAAATAGCTGTTTTTAGTAGCTTTTTTATACTAGCTAATCTGATTAAGCTAGTAGTATAATATAATATATCGATATCGAATTGACTCCAGAAACTAAGATATAATAAAGCTGCATGTACAGTATATAAGTCTAGCCTAATTACTATGGTAGTAGCAACATGCATCGGTAACACACTAGTAAGCTTTTTTAGTGTTAAACAGCTTGAAGTTGCATACCAGGATATCATATATATTATAAGCATGATGTTTCATGCTTGCGCCTGGTTTGATTTGAGGGTTATATTTTTATGCAAGATATATGCGAGAACTTGAAAACCCCATTTTTCACCCCACAGAAAGTGTTATAATATATTAATTATTTCTCTTATCAAAATGATGACTTTTTTACTTATATTAACCATTTTATTGATTACATTGCAGAACAATTAAAAAAATAAATAAAGATACTGAATTTGGTAAAGTTACTGAATTTGGTAAAGTTACAGGATTTGATAAACAAGTAGCAACATATGCATTTCAATATATTAGTTTTCAAGCCAAACTATTGCTGAAAACCCAGTAGATAATGTTTGGTGCACCAGTTAGTAAACAAACATTTAGAAGTTTAAAAAATTCATTATTATATATTTTGAGAATAAAATTAAATTGGTATTAATGCACAACCATTATTTGGTGGTCCTTTTACTTCATCAGGTCTTCCAACTAATGACCATAGAAGACCAAAAAATTTATGTCCAAAATTAGAAGATGGCACCCATAGAGTTTAAGATGTTGCTAATTAATAGTTATTATGGTTTAAAACAAGGTAATGAGATTTGTTTATGGAAAATTCATGCTGGAGGACTAGCAAATGGTGAATATAATGATCTACCAGATTTAATTTGTAAATTACTAGATAAATTTGGCGTTACACCTTTTATGAACGATCATAAAAAAATGAATAAAAGATATATCAATGTCTTTGAAACAATCATTGACTGTTTACCATATGATTGTACATACTTTACTTGAAGCAAATAGAGTTTAAACAGGACTAAATCAATACTACCGATTTTAGATTAGCTTAAACATCCGGAAAGCCGCACCAGATCTAAGTCCGAGATCCGATTTCAGAATTATTTTCTCAGGTGGGAGAAGTTAACCTCGCGGGTCTATAGTGTCGCCGGTTGGGCATCCAACCCAGGACTGAGATATACGCGTACGTCAGTCGGAGGTTTAACCTGAAAAGGCTCGTGAACCGCTTGTTTTTTTAGCTCATGCATTAGAGTTTTGCAAGCTTAGTACTACAGTTGTAGTCCATGGCAGCCTGCAGAACTCAATTCTTAACGATTTTCAATGTTTAATTTAGATAGACTATACCTATATATCTTAACAACTGTCAAAGAATTAATTTATACTAAGATCTATAGTATATTATCAAACACATATATGCAGGTATAGAATTCAAAGACTAGAGCTCGCTTGCAATTGGATTAATCCAAATTCTTACTAAGCACCACTGTACTCTCAAATTATATTAATAACGATCGAGCGATATATAACGCTTATTATAAAACTATAGTTTTACCCTAGGTTCATTAATATTACTTAATTACGATATTTTCACTGTTACCCAACAATTGCAAGCAGTTTTGGAGTTAGGGAAGTTAGATTTCTAGTTATTAAGATTCAAAATATATACAATTGTACATATTACTATGTATACCGGGTACCACATTATAATTATAACAACTTCTATATGCATATACATTTGTATGTTTTAATATTATAAATAATTCAGGTAAACTTAGAACCCGAACATCAAGTTCAATATTAAATGAATACAATCTCTGATCTGGTAGGTCTCCATATTGAGAATACTATGTGTGTCCATGAGTATATAGATAGATCTCGATACTGGATCTATATTATTTTCTGGTAAAATAAAAAGAAACTTAGAAGCAATATTCGGATAATATACATAGATGGTTTAAATATATTAATAAATGAGATATCCTTCTAAGAACACTGTCGGTCTCCGTCTCAGGGTCCTTGGATTTTTTAATTATCCAATTTAAACGTGTGTCATGCATGAATTATGCATCCATGGGTTGGTGATTTCGATTTTTTGTGGGGGTGCTTAAGCATTAATAAGGCCTAGGGCATTAATTGTGGGGTAAAAACTACAGTACTAAGCTTTATGCACATTTGCAATGTGTTTTCAGGTACATAGGTCTTACCCATGCTTGAGGAAGTTGTCAAATACCTTTAGTATACGTTTAAAAATCAATATATATTGGATCAGATAAAAATCTGGAATCCGATGATACATTGGATGATATAATTGATATATAATAAAGTATATTTTTCCTAGTATGCATGGTTGCAACAATTGCCGTTAAAAGATGCGGCTATATGGCTTCTAAATCCCGTAAACAGAAGAAGTAACAAATCCAATACTCATAATTCGAATTAATAACGATATACTATTTGGCCCAGGAATTTAAAATATTATAAATATAAAGTACACTAAACGTATATGTGAGCTGTTTCTGTCTATGTTATAAGTTATTGTTAATTTACAGTACACAATTGAGTACCTTATAATCATTAACTAAAAGCTACCATTGGCATCATAGACTATAAATTTAAGTTGTATTAATTAAATTTCATATCCTGCATACCTGGATGCATCAATAGAAGAAGCTTAAGCTTTTATAGGTAAAAGTATCCTCGAATATTAATCGGAGATAACGATACAATAGATTCAAATATGCTGTCTGCAATATTATCGGTTAACAATTGTTTAATTGATTAGAATCAATTAGCCGTAAAATATGCTATATCACTACGCAATTGATCTATACAAGATCTACCAATACTACCTTAATCAATTAATTTGCATCCATCTGCAGCTGGATAGTATTAACTTGTTTATCAATCATATTTGCATCTAAATTGAGTTTAGACTATTCGTAACTAGTGGTCAGGATACGTACTTGACTTCAATTTTAACTTTGGATTATTTAATTTGGTTGAGATCTCGAGTGAATCGACATAGAAAATAGATCGATATTGTCCATATATATATATATGTCATGGATATAGATAGTATATATATATGTATATATGAAAAGGTTTTAATCTATAGGTCGCCTATATCAATACCAGATTTCTACGATTGATTTATAGTCTTAATAATATTATTATATCAAATAGTGATAAAAGCCATTGATCTACGTTTTTGTTTATAATTCTTTGGCCTGGAAATTACGGACTTGGGATGATTTAATAATTGAATAGCTACCACCAGCTGGTAGCGCTAAAAACAGCGGGGTTTTTAAAAAAAATAAGCTTAAAAATTAAAACTTTTTTGAAAAAAAAAAAAAAAATAAATAAAGTGGGGAAAAAAAATTACGCGAATTTTTTGTTTCATTTTTTTGTATAAATTATTGACAGTTTAATATATCCAGATTGTTTTTTTTTTATTTATTTTTTTTTTTTTAAAACATCTACATCCTCATCCTGCATTAACACAGACACAATCTCTTTTCTCTCTATTTTCTAAATAAAACTAGTTCTTTAATATAATAAAGAACTTTTAAAATAACGATAATTAGAAAGAACCATCTTTATTCAATTGTGCATAATTTTTCCCCACCTTTATCCTAACAATCTCAATCTCAGTTCAACAAAAACAAAACTATAAAAACAAACTGATTCCAAAAAAAAAAAAAGATTTTTTTGAAGATGCTAATAGCACAAGCAATGGTTACTATATGGAATAATATCCAAGCTGGGCTAGCTTTACTTTCAATAGTACAAGGAGCATCAGTAAATACTCAAGATAATCTACCTTATTCACCTCATCATTATCCATCACCACAAGGAGGTAGAACAGTTGATTCACAATGGGATGAAGCTTATCAAAGAGCAAGAGAATTTGTATCACAATTAACATTAATTGAAAAAGTTAATTTAACTACTGGGATTGAAAGTATTGGAGCATGTAATGGTAATACAGCAGATTTACCAAGACATGGTATGTGGGGGTTATGTTTACAAGATGGTCCATTAGGTATTAGAACAAATGATTTAGTTACTGGATTCCCACCAGGATTAGCAGCAGGTTCAACTTTTAATAAAAAATTAATTAGTGAAAGAGGTCATGCAATTGGACAAGAATTTTATGGTAAAGGTGCAGATATTGCATTAGGTCCAGTTAGTGGTCCATTAGGATTATCAAGTTTAAGTGGTAGAATTTTTGAAGGATTTGGAGCAGATCCTTATTTAAGTGGTGTTGCAGCAGCATTAACAGTTGAAGGTATTCAAGATGAAGGTGTTATGGCAAATGCTAAACATTGGATTGGGAATGAACAAGAAACTAATCGAACTACTATTAGTAGTAATATGGATGATAGAACATTACATGAATTATATGCATGGCCATTTGCAGATATGGTTAAAGCAGGAGTTGGTTCAGTAATGTGTTCATATAATTTATTAAATGAAAGTTGGTCATGTGAAAATTCATATGTTTTGAATAAAGTTTTAAAAGATGAATTAGGTTTTCAAGGAATGGTTGTTAGTGATTGGGGTGCTACTCATAGTGGTGTTAATGCAATTATTAGTGGTGAAGATATGGATATGCCAGGTGCTGGATTATGGGGAGCTAATTTAACAATTGGAATTTTAAATGGTTCAATCCCAATGGATAGATTAGATGATATGGCAACAAGAATTATGGCTGCATATTATAAAGTTAATTTAGATGTATCAAGAGAGAATAGAGGTCCACCAAGTTATAATCAACATACTTTAAATGATAAAGGTTATGAATTTTTTAATATTGATTTTGGTCCACAAATTGTTTTAAATAAACATGTTGATGTTAGAACTCCTGAACATTATAGAATTGCTTATGAAACAGCAGTTGAATCAGTTGTTTTATTAAAAAATGAAAATGTTTTACCATTAAGTAATGATACAAAACGATTAGCAGTTTTAGGTGCAGCAGCAAGAGAAAGTAGTTTTGGACCAAATTGTAATGTTGCAGGTTGTAGATTGGAAGATGGACAAATTGATGGTGCTACTCAATTAGGTTCAGGATCTGGATCAATTAAAATGCCATATTTTGTTTCACCATATGAAGGAATTAGAAAATATGCTCAAGAATTAATGATTCAATTAGAAAGTAATTTTGATACTAATAGTTCAACTACAGAATTTGAATATTCAATTGAAGGATCAGAAATTAATATTATTTTTGGTTTAGCAACAAGTGGTGAAGGTACTGATAGAAAAAATAGTTCTTTATTATTAAATGGTGATGAAACTATTTTAAAAGCTGCAAGTTTACATTCAAATAATATTGTTGTTATTAATTCAGTTGGAGTTGTTGATATGGAAAAATGGGTTGATCATGAAAATATTACTGCAATTGTTTATGCAATGCCAGGTGGTCAAGATACTGGTACTGCTATTGCAGATGTTTTATTTGGTAAAGTTAACCCATCAGGTAGATTACCATTTACTATTGCCAAAGATGAAAAAGATTATTCATTACCAGTTTATGATAAACCAGCATCAAATGGTCATGAACAAGATAATAAAATTGGTGAAGCTGGTTTATATATTGATTATCGACATTTTGATAAATATGATATTGAACCAAGATATGAATTTGGTTATGGATTATCATATTCTAAATTTGAATTTTCAAATTTAAATATTCAAGAAATTTCAAAACCTGATGAACATTTACCAAAACCACAATCATTAAAAGAAGTATGGAATCCAAATACTGAAATTCCAGATCCAGAAGATTTATTATTCCCAGATGATGAAATTACAAGATATCCAAATTTTCCATATTTTTATTTAAATTCAACTTCATGGGTTAAAAAAGATGATAATTATCCATATCCAAAAGATTATAATACAAAACAACCAACTGAACCAAGTTTAGCAGGTGGTGCATCAGGTGGTAATCCTGCATTATGGAATGTTGCATATAAAGTTAGTTCTACAATGACAAATGTTGGTAAAGTTCCTGGTTCATATGTTGCACAATTATATATTGGATATCCTGATAATGAAGAATATCCAACTCCACCAAAACAATTAAGAGGATTTGAAAAAGAATTTTTACAACCTGGTCAATCATGTAATTTAAATTTTGATATTTTAACAAGACATTTAACTGTTTGGGATGTTAAAACTGCTTCATGGATTGTTTTAAGAGGTGAATATAAAATTTATGTTGGATCTAGTAGTAGAAATTTAGAATTACAAGGTTCTTTTACTATTTAATATTAGTATATTATAGGTTATTATTATTATAATATATATATTTTTTGTTATAGTTTTTTTTATTAATAATGTGTTTTATTTGAATAGTTTTTTTTTTTTCTTTCATATAATTTATTCTTTTAATACTTGATTGAACGTTGAAGGCAAGAATGACCCCAGAAGATCAAAGGTGGCAACTGATACTAGTTGGAAAGCGAAACAATCGTGTGTGTGTGGAGATGAAGATCAAGATGAAAAAGTAAACAAATAAACATCATCGGCTCCGATGACGCGATTATTTAACCATTCAAGCGTTCTTAAGAAAATTTTATCAAGCTTCTTTTAATAACAAAAACAGGGAAAGTTGATATCAAGAACGTTGGATAAAGGAATTTAATTTAATCAAATAAGAAAGCTATAGATGATTAATTGTTTGATATGTGATCTATCATATATATATATATATCTTCATAAAACTTTATATCAATGAGCCTCATCAATAAGATTTTGAGTTCCAGGTTAAAGATTTATTAATATCTTAAACAGATCTTGAATATGTTCCTAGCCCCCTACAGATTTTAAAAGAAATCTCGACATGTCAATATATTTATATATATAGCAAAAGGGTCATCATATTCATGAATTCTAGTATATAAATAAATAACGCATGCAGTCAATCAGCTTGTTTCTTATGGTGTAACCCGAGCTTGTCGGGAGGGGATATACATTGTCCAACGCATTATTACGCTGCTATAAATAAAAATAAACAAAAACAAAAACATCATCAAAACTACTGTAATTCCCAAAATAAACAAAAACAAAAACAAACAAATAAATAGACACGCGTGCCCGGTCCAAAAAAGAAAAAATTGCAATTTTTTTTTTTTACTCAACACTTTTTTTATAATAACATTACCCACAAAATATCAATATCCTATTCAATCATTAGACAAAAAAAAGTTTATACTAACCGAATTTTAATTATATCATTAAAGATAAAAACAACAACATGACTGACCATTATGGTGGTGGGGAATTAACACCAACTCCTATACCTCACCAATCACAATATCATCTCTATCAACAACAACCACAACAACCAACTAATAAAGGAACAGGGGGAGGGGGAAGACGTGAATCATATATATCAACACAACTAACATCAATAAATACAAAATTACAATCATTATTTGATGAATTAGGATTATCAAATGATGAAAGAGATTTAAGAGAAAAAAATGTTTATTCAGTAATATCACAAGCATTAGAAAAACATGTTGAAGAAGTTACCCAAGAAAGAGATGAAATTTATGCAAAATGTATAGAATATCAAACAAATTTACAAGAAATGTTAAATGCTTTAAAAGATTTAGATTTACAATCATTACCTTTAATAATAGAAGTTATTTATAATAATATTAATCCACCTTATAATTATGTTTTAAAAAATTTGGAAAAAAATTTTGAAATTATTGAATCAATATATTCAGAAAGATTAATGAGAATAAATCAAACTTTTGAACAATTAAAAAATTTAAGTAATAAGATTGATAATGTTACTATTAATAAAAATTTAATGTTAAATAATGAAGATTTAGATTTATCAAATAATCATATTAATAATTTAGAATTAGAAGTTGAAAGATGGCAAGAAGAATTAAGTTCAAGAATTAGTAAAGTATCAAATTATAGTTCAATGATTGTTAGTTTATGGGCAGAATTAGGTACTCCACAAGAACAAATTGATTCTAATATTTTAGAATGTTATAGATCTAATCCAGAAAAATTAGGTACATTACAAAAAGATATTGATAAATTACATCAATTATATAATAATTTAAATCAAGAAAAAGAATATAGAATTTCAAGATTAGATTCATTAAAACAACAAATTAAACATTTATGGAAAAAATTGGATGAAGATGAAGAAATTCAAATTCAATTTGATAAAAATAATAGAGGTATTGGATTATCAGTTATTGAAAATTATGAAAAAGAATTACAACGATTAAATGAAAAAAAGAAACAGTATATTCATGTTTTTATTCAAGATGCAAGAAATGTTTTGAAAACTTTATGGGAAAAATTATATTTTAGTGAAGATGAAACTTTAAATTTTACACCAGCATGGACTGATATTTATACTGATGCTTCATTAGATGCTCATGAATCTGAAATTCAAAGATTAGAATTATTAATTCAAGAAAGAAAACCAATTTTAGCATTAATTGATGAATTTTATCAATTACAAAAAGATGCTGAAGCTTTAGAAGCTTCATCACAAGATAGTTCAAGATTATTATCAAAAGGTCCTGGTAAAAGAGATCCATCAAGATTATTAAGAGAAGAAAAAATGAGAAAAAGAATTCAACAAAAACAACCAAAAGTTTTGGCAGAGCTGCGGGCAGCTTTAAATAGTTGGATTGAAAAAAATCAAGGTACAAAATTTTATGTTAATGGTAAAGATTTTGAAGTTGAATTAAGTGAATTAGAATCTAAAAGAGGTGGTGGTGGTACTAGTAGAGGTAGAACTGGTAGAAGAGTTGTTTCTAATAATTCTGCTGCTAATAGTAATAATAATAATAATGCAGCTAGTGTTCGATCAGCATCACCAACTAAAAATAATAATAATACTAGACCAAGGTCACCAATTAAACCAACAAGATCAGTTTCACCAGTTAAAAGACAACCACAAAGACCTTTATCACCAACTAAGAATATTTCATCATTTAAAAGACCAACCCCTCCTACTAACAATACTAACAATACTAACAACAATAATAATCGAATTCCTTCAGCACCAGTACCAAAAAATAGTAATAGTGAATTACGAAGAAATTTTAGTACAAATACTCCACATTTCCAATCAAAATCTGCAAATACTATGAATACTATTAACAATAATAAAAATAGCATTAAAAAACAAACAAGTCATACTAACCTTTATAATACTCCTTCATTAACAACACCTTCAATTACAACGACAACAACAAGTACTATTAATCATAATAAAATTGGTTATAATAATCCAATATTTAGAGTCCCATCGGTGACTGGATCAGCGACAAGTTCTGAGAACTGGGAAGTTTATGATGATGATGATAGTAGTGATGATGATATGATGATGAATAGTGATTATTTAAAATGGAGAGAAGAAAATATGAGAAAATTACAATGTGGTGATTTATAATAATAATAATAATAAAAAAGCTAATCATCATAATTATTTATTCAGATACCCCCTACACACCTTTTTTTAACATTTTTTGTATATTATTTTTCTTTTCTATTATATAACTATTATATTTTTTGAATATCATTATATATATTTTTTTTTATTTATTTATTTATCTAGCAAAACATTCGTCAGGAGTTGTTCCACATGAATAACAATATAAATTTTTTATTGAATAAATATCAAAGAATAATTTTTGTATCTTTGAGGGCATATTTATATCATGACTTTCTTTCTCTATGTTAAACATGAATTTTATACAATGGTTTGTATCATTTGGTGTATCAAAAGATTGTTTAATTAGTAGATGATTTAATTTTGGAAACAAAAAACGTTGGTCTTCCCATTGATCTAATATATCTTCATCTATTATAATTTCATCTGATTCATATTCTAATCTTGATTGAATCTCTAATTTTTCTAATAATCGACATTGTTTACCAATTGGAATTAAATAATCAATTAATTCATTAGTATTTTCAATTGCAATTCCTAATTTTAATGTTTTTAAATTTGGAAATTTATTAAATACCAAATTTAAATGATTTTTTAAATTATTTTTATTATTAAAAGATACTTTAGGTAATATCAATCCTAAATTTTCAATTTGATAATTGTTTAATTTTGATAATTTGATTAATTCTTTAATTGTTAATTCAATATTTGAATTATTTGAATAATTATAATATTTATCATATAATAATAATGTTTTTAAATTAGATGATTTAATTAATGAATATAGATGAGAATCAGTTTTTTTAAAAGAAAATTTATCATTATCAATATAAGGACAATCAAAATAAATCAAATTTGTACAATATTTTAATAATTTAATTGCAATTCTTGTTTCAGAACATGTCAATTCTTTTAAATTTTCAAAAATTGTCAAAATATTTGGTTTAAAATCTTCTTCATTTTTTGGTATTATAATATCATAATTTAATAAAGTTAATGACTCTAAATTTTTTAAATTATCAAAATTATTCAATTGAACTGATTTACATGCTGATGAATTATAAGATGAATAATTTCTTTTACCCAAAATTAATTTTTTAACCATTGATAATAAAAATTCTCCAAGATATAAATTGAATGTAAATAAACTAAAATAATTTAATGATAATTCAATATTAAAAATAAAATCATGTGTTTCAGAATCTTCATTATTAATTTTAAACAAATTACTAACTAATGCAAAATCTTCTTCAATTGAATCATTAATTTTTGTAACTTTATTTGTAGTATCTTTTGATGATTTAATTGTCAAAAATTCTCCATCATAAGATTCAATATAATTTAATGTTGTATTATTTAATAATTTATTTAATAAAGTTTGCATTTTTTTGATATTATGTGTTGGAATTACTAAATTTTTAATTGATTTTAAATAATTAAATATATCCATATTAAATCGTTGATGATATAATCGTTCTCTTGGTATCATTATTAAACTTTCTAATTGATTTAGATATAAAATAACATTATCAATTACTTCATGAGCCATAAGATCACAAGTATAAAAATCTAATTCTAAATGTTTAGCATATGGTAAACACAATTGAACTTGGATCAAAGAAACAACTTCTTGATAAATTAATCCATCTTCTTCTTTATCTTCATATTCTATAAAAGCTTTATTAAAATATAGATTTCCCAAAACATCTCGATAATCAAATATTTCAAAAGTTTTCATTTTAATTGAAGTATTTGGCCAATCTTGTTCAATAAAAGAAATAACTGGTGTAAAATTTTCTAATAAATAAATAATAAAAGGTACTCCACCATATCTTGCTAAAATATCCTCATCAAAACCAATTTTTCTTAAAACGTTAATATCAAACACTCCATACAAACTACTTTTTGGATATGGATCTTTTGATATGCTAACTTGAAAATATTTCTTCTTACCAATACAACATAAATCAATCAATCCATTAATAATTTCCATTTTATATGTTGATTTCATTTCATTTAATATATAACCTACATTTATTGGACTTGCTGGATATAATTTGAACTCCAAAACTTCCAATTGTTTTGAACGATGAGTTATACTTTGAAGTAATTCCATTTCATAATTAGTTCGGTCAGGTGGTGATTCTGCTGCTGATCGTCTTTCATTTACATTCCAAGTTGTATCAAGTTCAATATTTAAAATTTTTAAATTTGTAAAAGTCTGATTACCAAATAAAAAAGTAGCATTATTAACTGGTGATCCTATCAATGTCAATTCTTGTATATATGATGAATGACGATAACTAGAAGCAAGATCATTAGAATCATTTCTATCACTTTTAACAATTATTGTATCTTTTTCTTCATCATGCCATGTTGGAAAAAGTCTTAAATTTACCAAGTTAGATATAAAAGTATGATGAATATTTGAAAAACGTTTTTTTAAGTTTTCTGTCAATAGCATATTATTTGAAATAGTTCTTAAAACATCTTGATCATCAGTTTCATCCTCACACATCAAAACTTCAAGTGATTCAATTTGTTCAAGTAATGAGTTGAATACCATACAAAATGGTCCTGATGGTGTATATATATTTATTTGTAAATGTTTCGCTCTTTTAAATGTAATCTTGTTACGAGTTGCCCAAAGATATGCCTTAATGACTGGTAACTTATAATCATTATTATTATTAATTAATATTTTTTTTTCAAAATTTTCTTTATTATTATTATAATTGAAGACTGGTTTATAATCGTGAAATCTTATTTCTTTAACATAATTTGTATAATAGTTATTAATATATTGAACAGTTTCATCTGGAATTTCAAGATCCCAGTATTTGTATTTTTGTGCATAATGTAATAAAACTGATAAGATATTTTGTGATGGTATTCCTAAGATTTCTCTAATTAATGTTAACCATGTTTTATTAACTAATGAATATTGATAAACTTGTTCTGATGTATGTTCAAATTCATTTAAATATTCAAATATTATTCTTAGAATTTCGGGTGGTAATCTATCCATTTGTGATTTATAGGATTCTTATTAAAACTTTCAATCTATATCTGGTATCTTTGTTTGTTTCTGGAAGTTTTGGTTCGTTGTTGCTGTCTTTGTATAACTATAACGCTAAACGCTTTTTTGTTTATTTATACTTTATTTTTTGGCGTTGAAAAAAAAAAAAAAATTTTGCAGTACTTTTTCTTTCCCCTGGGAACGGTAGCTCTAGGTAGTATTTTAGCAGTAAACTTAAAATCCCAACCGATTTAGTTAAGCGGTAATAACAATCTAAGACATTTAGTTAGATTCGGCTATTATCAATGGTTAGATGCATGCATGCCATGGGAGCTAGCAATGGTACAGTGAAGCGTATTATTATGATAGTAGAACAGAGAATATATGAACATAGATATTTGTTTACTAATACTCACTATTCGATACAACAAGTAGCTGGTGGTATAACTTTGAGTTTACTCTACGAATTAACGCGTCTCTTTAAATTTACCCAGTCTCCGGGATAGGCTTTTAAGGACGCGATTTCGAATTGATTGCTTAACAATTGAATTGCTTAGAACTAGGTGAAGAAAATTTGACTTAAAAAGTATAAAAGACTTAATTACTATGATACTATTCCAATGCGATCTAACAATGAATGGTGGATATTTCCAAAGTGGGGAAATGTCAACAAAGAAACCCCATTGAGGTCGATTAAAAGTTTAACCCCGCTACGTACTTCCAAGCGATGTTATACATAGATTATAAAAGCCAATCTTTGTTGATATACTGAAGATGGGAAATATTTAACGTGTTTTAATTAACAATATATATATATTGTAGTCTATATTAAAATAAATTTTAATTTATCTATAACTCTATGGTGATAGCTAGGAATTAATAAAAAAAAAGTACTAATTAAATCTTCATACTCATTCGTAATTAAGTATTAAAAAAAAAAGAAGGGAAGACTAGCTAATGATTTATTCATAATCATCATCACAATCGCCTTCATCATCTTCTTCATCATCGCAATCATCTTCATCATCTTCACAATCCCACCAACTGGTAAAAGGTTCCATCATCCATTCAACACAATCCCAATCAATTTCAAAAAATCGTTTCTTTTTTAAACCATTTTCATTAGTAGATTCAACAACTTTATTATTATGAGCTGATTTAATATCTTCAATTTCATTTTGTGATTTTGCAACCATTGCATTTGATTGAGTAGCAAATAAAACTAATGCTACTGCAGTCGTAAAAATTTGATTAGAAAATTTCATTATAAAGTTCAATTAATTGATGATTGTTTTCTTTAAGTTTTATAGAAAAAAAGATTGGTTTTTTGAATTAAAAAAATTAGAAATTATTGGGAATTGATTGATGATATATATACTAGATTTTAAAAAGATAAAGAAGATTTATTGTTCAAGTTTTTATAAGCATTTAAGAAAAACAAGATATCAAGACTTTTGGCTAAGCTTATTTTAATATCCAGGTAAAAGAGATAAATATAGATTTTGTTAGATAGAGGGCTTGAATCTCTCGAATATAAAATTTGATCTTATTATCGGTCTTGGTTGAGAAATTGTTCAATTTTAACATATATATATTCAAGAACCAATTATATATACTTATAAACTAAATTTGTTAACTGATCTTTAAATGTATATACTAATTTAAAATATGGGTATAATATATATGTCTTAGCGTTTGTAGAAAAAATTTAAGAACTCTTAAATTTAAGAGGATTTTTTTTCTTTATCTATAATGCATTAGCATATATACATATGTAAAATTTAAAGTATACATCCATATATATATACTATTATAATTATAATGCATGTTAATTGAGCTCTAGACACAGTTATAATTAGCATGCGTGTTGAATTCTGGCCATTTCCGAATATATTATTGAAATATAGCTTATGATAAGATTAAATTTTAAACGTCTTTTTTTCTTATAGGCTTTGCAGAATTTTTTAAAATATATCTATAGAAAGTAACTAAATTACAAACTCTTAATTATCAATTTAAAACTTGTTATTTCTTAAATTAGTAGCTTAAGCAATTTATAGGTCATCTTGTATATATATACTATAGGTGTTACAAATTTGCTAGAGCTGGTATATCATATACTCGAGAAATATATCTGCTACTACTTGAGTTTTTATATTAATTATAATTAATTAGTTAACTGTTCGATCGCTAATCACTCGATCGAGGCTTTGAGTTATAATCCAGCTAAGCTAATTAACACTATCAGATTCTAAGAGCCAGTACGAGTTCCACTTTTTCACAAACATGTATATATATGTCCATCTAACAATATTTAGAATCCATTAATATATAGATACAGTACACCTGTATATATAACAGTATACAGCATGTATAAATAGTATATCGTATATTAATTATATATTAATTTTTTTATATATATTACAGCTCCAGTACAACCACTACGATGGTGGCCACTGGTGTTAACTAATTACAAAAATTCCTGTATATATTACCTGGGGTATACATATATATTGACTATATACTGACACGATGCCCCACCCATTCAGCACTTCAGCACATGTATGCAACATAGCCTTGCAATATTGGCACTATATATTGCACTATGGTACCATGGATACATCTGGTGTACAATATACAGTATATCGCTAATCTATATATGCTACTTACAGTAATTACCTAAATTATATATATAATATAATTAAATAAAAAATAAAATACCAATGTAGATTACAATATAGCTATAATATCAGATACTAGAGATTTGCAATTGTTAACGGTATACTATGGTATACTGTATATAGATATCGTACGAATACTTACCATTTAAAAAGAAAACTTCGCCATCCATGGCAGAATAGCCTTCCTTCTCTACAATATACAGTATATAGATCTAGTATAGACTATATATACTATATATATACGTAGTACTAAGCTTGCACATGTACATGTATATCATAGTGAAGCCATATATATGCATATCCACATGGGGAACAATTTACGGTAAACTACTGTTACTAAGTGTAAACTTAAATTTGGATGCTTAAGTTGACAATATAGATCCACGATTAATTGATTAATTTATGATTACAATCCGGATTATAATGGATGCGGATACATTAATTTTCAATTTTAAATTTGATGCTGCACGCCCAATATAGAATGCTAACATCAAAATGGATGCATCATTTTCCATCAAATTAATGTTTTTATCAAGCTAGCTTACTAGTAAACGTATTATACGTATGACTAGTGAGTAACTATTATTATATATATACATGTATACCCACTTAAGCCCACCGATATATACTAGTAAGCATATAAAGTATATTCTGGAAATATGAACAGCTGGACTATCAATTAATAGATCTAGATGTTCCAATGAATATTAAATGTATATATATAGCTAATAAAACAAGATCGCAAGTTGTTTTTTTAAACTTATTTGGGCTTTCATTAGATCTTTTTATCATTTATTACATGAACGATTCAAAATATGTTCAAGATTTATCAATCAAATTTATATATGATCACGATACCTTCATCAAATATCAATAATAAAGAGTTAAATGTAAACAAAATAAACAAAAACAAAAAAAAAAGCTCTTTAAAATTCCAGGGCTTGAAACACATCATCATCATCGACACTACATTTATTTAAGCTTGCCTAGGCTACCTGTAACGCCCCCTTTCGCGTGCGCTTACAGATAACTACTGTAATTAATTACCCACAAAAACAAGCTTTTTTGGGTTTCATGCGTTTGTTAAAGTTGCTGCGCTGCGTTGGTACCTACTAGCTAGCTAGGCTAAGCTTAGAGTTGGCTGTTACTATAGCGCTTTAATTACAGTAAAGTGGGTTTTTCTTAGCTAGCTAGTCTAGTACACGGCAATAGAGAGAGTCTTCCTTTAGAACAGCTTGAATAGCTAGCGATCTTGGGGTTAGTACAGCTTAAAGTTAAACAATAACCCTTGCCATTACCAATGCATCTAAGCTTGTGCAGTGTACAATAGCTAGTACAAAAAGTACGTAATTAAGTGGGTTATTACTGGCCCATCCATTAATCACTGCCAAAAAAAATATTTTTTTTTTGATCATCATATGCCATGGTATTGATAAATAAATAAATAAATATTTTTCTCCTGTAAATTTTTTTTTTCTCTGTCTTAACATCTTGCTCCTTTTTTTTTTAGAAAACTTCTTCATCACAATCTATTATAATTCAACTTTTCGTGATATATCATTATTATAAATAATTTAAAAAAAAAAGAGTTACAAAAAGATAAACCTAAAAAATAAACGTGCTTTAATTAATTATTGATAAACAGTTACAAAAAAAAAGATACTAATTTAGCATTATTAACTCTCTTTTTGGATTCAATATCTACATTAATAAAGTAACTGTGTATACAATTTTTACTATACCGATTCAGCAAAGTTACCAAAGAAAAGGACAATCAGTTTGTATATTTTTGGATTCATCATCATCGTATCATAAAAAAACACTCACACTAGCGCATCATTGTTTCGAATATTCCACATTTCCTTTAAAGTACCAAATTCATCCTGGCGAAGCAAAATTTATTTCAACAGGGGATAAATATCAATTATATTCAAAAGTACTTTTTTAATAAATTAGGCGATCAAATCTATTTTCTTATCGAGCTTTATTTTTTTCCTAAGACCACATTTATTAAATTATTATTATAAATAAACTCAAGTATAAATAAAAAAAAAAAATAAAAATTATAATGAATACAGGTGGATTAAATAATACAACTAATTTAAGTTTAGATAAGAAAACCAAACCACCAACTTCAACAGCAACCAATAATACTAATAATAATAATAACATTACTACAAAAACTTCACCTTCTCCAACTTCAACATCAACAAGAAACTCTCCACCAGCTCATATTAACTTGCATAATTCAAATTATAACAATACTAACACACCAACAAGAAAAACTTCATCATCGTCATCAACCTCGAACAATAACAATAATAATAAAGAAATTGAAGATAGACAAAATCGACATAATAGACAACCATCACAAACTTTAAGTCCAACATCAGTTTTCCCACCTTATCAACATACTAACCCATCAATTAACAACATGAGATTACCAAATCAAGATAATGAATCATCAGCAACTAACAGAGATAGAAGATCAAGTTCAGTATCTAGTAGTGCATCAGCAGCAAGATCATCAATTTATCAACAAACAGCAGCAAATGTAACAACAAAACCATCAAATCAACCATTAAGTAATGCAGAAGTTTTTGATCAAATGGAAAAAGAACAAGAAGCTATTGTTAATAAATTACAACGAGAAATTACTGATTTAAAAAATACTAGTAATAGTAGTGGATCAAGATCAAGATCACAATCACAATCAACAACTTCAAGTAGTGCATCAGTATCAAGAAATGCATCAATTAGATCATCAACTGGTGGATTATCAGTATCAGATGCTGAAGATACAAAATTACCTGCTAATACAAGTGCAAGAATTTCAAGAAATAGTTTTAGTAATGGTGGAATACCTAATGAAGAATTGGTAAATTCTTTAAGAAAAGAAAATGAACAATTAAAGAAAAAATTAGCTGATTTGAGTATTAAATTAACTGAAAAAGATAAAGAATTAGAAGAATTAAGATCTCAAAAATAAAAGTAATTAAAATTAATTTAAAAAATAAGTTTTTTTTTATTTAATCTAAATCAGGATGTTCAATACCTGAATCCCAAGTCATATTAATTGTATCACCTAAAATTTCTCTAAATTTTTCAACTAAAGGTTTATCATTTTCAATAATTTTTGGATCAAAAGAATCATAATATTGTTGTAAACCTTGTTCAACTTCATCAACAGATTGTAAACCAAATACTGTTGGACCATCCCATTCTCTAAATGCAAATCTTGAACTTAAATGTGCTAATTCAACATTTTGATCTAATAAATATTTAGCACCTTGTTCAACTCGATCTTTTAAAACTTGTTGAGCTGGATGAAAAGAATGTGTAATATTTGATCTTAATAATGACATACTTAATGGACTTGCATTTACCAATTTTGTAACTTTACTTTCATTTTCAAATTTTTTTTTATAATCTTGTAAAATAGTATTTTGAATACAAAAATTTGAATAACTTAAAATAATATCCAAATTTTTCCCTAATTTATTTAAAACTAATTTTGATAATTTAAATAAATAATCAACTGGATAACCAGAAATTCCAACATATCTAATTTTACCTTCATTTTTTAATTCAAATGCTGCATTAATTGCTTCTAAACAACCATTTGTATCAACAAATTCAACATCATGAATATATAAAACATCTAAATAATTAGTATTTAATCTTTTTAAACTTCTTTCAACTGATTTTCTAATATTAGTTGAACTATAATCAAATAAATCAATTTTTTCTCTACCTGCTTTTGTACAAATAAAATATGATTCTCTTTCATATCCTTGTTCTTTTAATTTAGTTAATGCATCACCAACAATATCTTCTGATGGTCCATAATATGCACTTGTATCTATTGCTCTAATACCTAAATCAAATGCTCTTTTTATAACTTTTTCTGCTGGTAAATCTTTTGGATCATCATGATATTGATAATTAAAAACTCCACATCCTAAAATAATTTTTGGTAATTCATTTAAATCTTTTGGTGAATTGAATGGTAATGGTTTAAGTTCAGTCATTATTTTGTAATTTTTGTATTCTTTAAAATGTTAAAACAAAAAACGGTTTGTTGATTTTGGATTTTATGTAGATTATATAAATTTTTTTTTTAGCCGCGAGCCCCCCACACATGCATGCCTTGCGAAATAAATTTGTTAACTACATGTAATAGTAAAGCTTCGGAGCGGAACACCGATGATTTCTATCCATGATGTATTATAGCTAGACTACTACTAACCACAAATTGTGAATTCTTAAGCAAGCAAAGATGTCACTATGGGCTTTAAATATTGGTAACAACTATATGGTGTTTTAGACAACAGAAAAACATTCTGATTGCATTCGTTGGCAATTTGGAACCCTTTAAGAAGTTGTAAAGCGTTCTTTAGTAGATCTATGATATATTATGTAATATTGTTGCGATCGATACACATTATACAGTACTACGTATATATATACAATTGATAAATTAATTAATTAATATTAATATATAATATTCATTACACCAGATACATATGCCCATGGCTAGTTAAGTCAATATTGTATACAATATATATATGACAATTATAATATATATATGTAAATTAATCATAGCAACTCAATATCATGATAATCAAAATTTCTTAAGCTACTGTAGATTTTTCATGCCTGGCCCATTTTCACTCTCCTAACCGATGTACGATTCTCCGGTAAAAAAAATAAAATGACTGGGCCCGGACTGTGATTTACGCTAAGAACTATCGGAGGTAGATACTTTATATAGTCTACATCGCCGGTTGTTTTTTTTAAAAAAAAAAAATGGACAAAACTTGTAGGTAAAAATAGCAAAAAGTTTTTCAGAACAAAAATAATTGTATGCTGTATATAAGTATACTATAGTTATAATATACAGGTATACATTATAATTAATATTGTTAACATTATGCATACGTAAAAACATAAGAATTCAAAATGTATGCATATATACACATACCTCTACAATTGAGCTTGATATATCTAGAGAAATTAAGAGTATTCTATAGCTACATATACAGTATATATATACAATGCATGAATATATCAGATATATGATATTGACCAACTATAGCTAGCCAGCAGCGAATCATGATATAGAGCTATAGCTAACAATTAATTGTGAAAGTTAGATCGATTTTTAAACCACGCCACATAACATGCGGCTGGTTTTTTTGATATATAGAATTTTAAATCCATACGTGTGCAAACAATTCACAGTATTTTATTATATACATATCCTGTATATCGACAGATGGGCGAATCTCCTCTATACATATATATAGAAATTTTCTTAAGAGAATTATTTGGTATCCCTGCGAGATATACTGTATATACTATATATATATAGATCATTAAGACCAATGGTTGGATTTGAATATGTGTGACGTTCTGATTTGACTGATCAGATAAGCTAGCGTAGTTCCGAATTAATATTTTATTCCCCAGATTAATTTTTTTTGAAAAAATATTTTACCTCCCAAAAAAATAACACAAACAAAACAAAACAAACCATTAGACATATTTTTTTTTTTATATTCATCACAACAACAAAAAAAAACAACTAATATTCAACTATACTTTTTTTATAAGAATTCTAATTTCACTATTTAATGAAAAATACCAAAAATATATTTCATTCTTTTTCTTAATATACCCTTACTTTTTTTGTTTTTTTTTTGATACTAACTCTAATAACGACAAAAACATAATAAATACTCAAAATCTTTACTAATTAATCAAGCGCTTATACCAAAAAAAAAAATAAATACTGATAATACCATTAAAAAAAAAGAAAAACTATGAATATAATTTGCTTCATTTTATTAAATCTATTATTTACAATAACAAAAGCACAACAACAACAACAAGAAAATGGATCAGGATCACCATCTAGAAGTGAATTTCATACCCAACAATTACAACCATTCCCATCCTGGCTCACTGAATTAACTGGTTATAACCAATGGCCTGGAGATTTACCACCATATATCCCAATGGCAGATATAGATTTATCACAAGTACCAAAAAATATTCCAAGAAGAACATTAGGAGATTGTTCAAAAGTTGAAAGATGGATGTGTTCATTTGATTGTTATAGATGTACTGCATTAGATGATATTTTTACATGTCCAATAATGTCACAAACATTTGATGATGGACCATCACCTTCAACACCAAAATTATTAGAAGAATTACCATATAAAACAACATTTTTTACACAAGGTATTAATGTAGTTAGATTTCCAGAAACTTTTAGAAAACAACATGAACAAGGTCATTTATTAGCTAGTCATACATGGAGTCATGCAGATTTACCAAGTTTAAGAAATGAAGATATTGTTGCACAATTACAATGGTCAATTTGGGCAATGAATGCTACAGCTGGAATTGTTCCAAAATATTTTAGACCACCATATGGAGCTATTGATGATAGAATTCGAGCAATTACAAGACAATTTGGTTTAGTAGTTGTATTTTGGGATCGAGATACTTTTGATTGGAGAGTTAATGATGGTAGTAAAACTGAAGTTGAAGTTTATAGTGATGTTTCAAAATGGAAAAATGAACAAACAAATGGATTAATTTTAGAACATGATTCAACAATTAAAACTGTTAATTTAGGAATTAAAATTAGTGATATTTTGGCTAATCAACAAATGACTGTTGCTGATTGTGTTAATGGTAGATGGTATCAATATCAATATCCTTATAATTCTTATGTTAGAAGTACTTTACCACAAATTCATCCAAATATTAAAAATCAAGGTACTAATAATGAAGGTCAATGAGAATTTGTGAGTCAGGAAATTGTAGTAGTTGGTCCAAGTAATAATACTACAATTAATAATGGGGAAAAAAATTTAAAAAAAATTATTGTTGGGTTATTAATTTTATTAACTTTATTATATATACATTAGCTTAATTAATTATAGAGATTATTTCACTTGAAATGCTTGCCAAAATCTTTGTTCATCATTATCTTTAAAATCTAATAATGTAGATACAACTGGTAATAATTGTTGACGTTGATCTTTATGTTCTAAAAATCCTAACAAAACATTTTTAATATAATTAATATTAGTTTTATCTTGTTCAGTTTGTTCTTTTGATAAACTGGTATTACTAGTACTATCAATACTATTTTTTTTTGAAGAATGAGATAATTCAGATTGTAATTTATTTTTATCATTTTGTAAATTTTTTAAATCATCATTTAATAAACGTTGATTTTTTGATAATTTTTCTAATCTTAATTGAGAATCTTCAGCAGCTTTTTTTAATTGTAAATTTGATTTTTCATAATCACGTAAATTATTTTCAGATTTTTCTAATGCATTTCTTAAATTTTTTATTAAATCTTGTGATTGTAATAATTCTTTTTCAATAATTTGTAATTTTGAATCATCATTTTTATAATTATTTCTATATTCTTGTGCATCTCTTGTTAATTTATTTTTTTCATCTTTTAAATATGATATTTCAATTTCTAAATCTTTAATTTTAGAATTTAATGATTCTTTTTCTCTTGTTCTTCTTGATGTCATTGATGCTAAATCTGATTCTAATTGATCTCTTTCATCAGTTAATAATTTAATTTGATCCATTGATTCTTTTAATTTGGATTCTTGATTACCTTCAGTTTCATTTAATAATCTTCTCATTGTTGTTAATTCTCTTGTACGATCTTGTAAATGTCTATGAGTTTCTTCTAATTCTTCTTGTAATGCATCTCGTTTAGATTCTGCTTCATTCATTCTCATTGTTAATTCTTCAGTTTGTTTTTTCATTCCTTCACTAATACCAAGTTGTTGAGATTGTGATGATTCTAATGATGATAATTTAATTTTTAATGATGATAATTCATTAACTAGATTTTTTCTTTCATTATCCAAATTTTTTGATGATGTTTCTAATGTAGTTAATTGTTTATTTAATGAATCTTTGGTTTCAATTAATTGTTTTTTATCATTTTCTAATCTTGTAATTGTTGATTTTAATGTATTAATTCTACCATCTTGTTTAGATCTTAATGAATCACTTGTATTTAATTTGGCTTCTAAATCTTTAATTTTTGCTTCATTTAAAGTATTTTTTTTATTAATATCATTATAATTTGTTTGTAATTTAGATTCTGATTGTTTTAATTGATTATAATCTTTTAAATCATTTTCTAATTTTTTATTTTGAATTTGTAATTTTTCATTAGATTCTTTAGTTGTTGTTAATTCTTTGAATCTATCTTGTGAAATTTTATTAGTTTCATTAATTTCATTTTCTTTTGATGATAATTTTTCTTTAATATTAGTTAATTCTTTATCTTTATTTGTTAATGATTCTTGAATTGTTGATAATTCTAATTTTTTATCATCTAATTCTTTATTAATTTTATTTAAAGTTTCATCATTTGTTGTTTTAATTGATTCAATTTGATTTAATAATTCTTGATTTTTTGTCTTTAAATCATCACGTTCTTTTATTAAATTATTATAATCAGTTTGTAAATTATCATATTTTGTTTGTAAATCTGATGTTAAATTTTTAGATTCTGAATGTTCTTTTAATTGATCTTTTGCTGTAACTAAATCATTACCAACTTCTTTTAACATATCTGTTAGATTTGTAATTTCTTCATTCTTTTGTTTTAAATCTGATTCTAATTTATTAATTTTATCATTTAATTCTTTATTATCTGTTGTATTGGTTGATGGTGAAGTTGTTGATGGAGTGGTGAAGGCTGTTGACTGTGTTGGTTGTGATTGAGGTTGTTGATTATTATTACCCTTCTTTTTTTTCTTATTCTTCTTTTTATTTTTACTAGTACCAGCAGAAGGTTGTGGTTGAGTTTGAACAGGAGTATTAGATTCACCAACTTCTTCTTCTTCTTCTTTATCATTTTCAGCTTCTTTTAATAATTTTAATTCTTCATCTTTAGATTCTAATTGTTTTCTTAAATTTTCAATTTCTTTATTATCAGTTTCAGTTTTAGATTCTAATTTTTCAACTTTTTCTTTTTGTTCTTTTAATGATTTTTCTACATTTGATAATTCGGTTTTTAAATCATTAGTATTATTAGTAGTAGTTGATAATTTTTCCAATTCTTGAGTTTTTTCTGATAATTTAGTTTCCAAATCTTTTAATTTATCTTCATTTGATTGTTTTAATTTTTCTTTTTCTTCATGAGTTTCTTTTAATTTGGATTCTGATTCTGATAATTTTGTTTCCAAATCTTTTAATTTATCATCATTACTATTGTCTGCTAATTTAGATTCTAATTCTTTAATCTTTGTTTCATTTGATTCATTAAGTTCATTAGATTCTTTTAATTTAGTTTCCAATTCAATAACTTTTTCATTATCATTATTTTTTGAACTTAATTCTTCATTTATTTTTTTCAATTCATCATTTTTTTCTTTCAATTCATCATCTTTTTTCTTTAAATCATCATCTTTCTTTTTCAATTGTTCATTTTTTGAATCTAATTCTTTCTTTTTATCATTTAATTCACCACTTAATTTCCTCATTTCTTCATTAACCATTTCATTTTTTATAGTTAAATTTTGTAAATATTCAACTAATGCTTCACTTTCAGTAATTGAAGTACAAGGAGTATATTCTTGTAAAACTTTTTCAAAAATTTTTACCAATTCACTTTTTTTTTTCTCTAATCTATAAGCTTTTAATAATTCTGGATATTTTTCTTCATATTTATTAAATTTTTTTAATTTTGATGCAATTTCTTTTGGAATTTCAATTAATCCTGTTGTACTTTCATATTCTACTAATTCAACCTTATTATCATCTTTTTTTAAATTACCATCTTTATTTGATTCTTGATCATTTTGTTTAGATTCTTCATTTTTTGATTCTTTATCATTATCATTTTTATCATCTTTTGATTCCTTATCTTTTGATTTTGATTTTTCTTCATCATCATTATTATTATTCGAACTTTCTGTTGATTGATCTTTTTTCAATTCTTGTGATTGATCCATTTCCATTAATGTGGGATCAGGTGTTTGATTGGACATTAAATGTGCGTTTTTCTCTAAAATTTTTATTTGTCCTTGAGTAGTTTGTGATGCTTTTGATATATTACTATTATTACCTTGTTGATTGTTATTACTATTTGCAGCGTTCCTTGTAGTATTAACAACGTTTTCTAATTCATCAGTAAAATTTTTACCAAGTTGTGATAATCTATTAAACATTGTTATTTTTTAATAACAAAACCAACCCTTGGTTATTAAATATTTGTTTTGTTATAAATTGTTATAAATTTGAAATTAAAAAAAAAAAAATATCTGTCTGTTGTCGTGTCGTTAAGGTTTTTTTTTTTTTTTTTCTACCAACTCCGATCGGAAGTTAAAAAAGTTGTGGAGTATTCCGATCTTAAAGTAGTCACGTGGGAATCATGTTTTCACGTGATTATTACAACTTTTTTAAATAATTTTTTTTAGATTTTTTTAGAAATTTAGAAAGTCGAGTCAAACAACATTAATAATCACACTATAATTTATTATTATTTTTTTTTTTGGAAATTTCTATTTGCGGTATTGCAATCACACACATACACACAGAAAATTGCCATATTTATAATCAAACTTATAAAAAAGTGGAGAAGCTCAACTTAGCAACTTGACAAACACAATAAAAAATTAAAAATTAAAAAAAAAAATGACTACAAATGATTGGGATAGTTTTACAGCATTATATGCGGTACCTATGGATTGTTCAGATTGTAGTGATGATTTAAGAAAAGTATTATCACCACTTCAAGGTATTGAAGATTTAAAGTTTGATTTAAAAAATCAATTAGTTAGTATTAAAGGTACCACACCACCATCACAAATTATTAAAACAATTCAAGAATCTGGTAAAGATGCAATTGTTAGAGGTACAGGAGATCCAAATTCAGCAGCAGTTTGTATTTTAGAATCACATTTAAAAGAAGAAGCAACTAAACCTGTTAAAGGATTAGCAAGAATTGTAACAGTTAGTAAAGAATCATTATTATTTGATATTACATTAAATGGATTAAAAGAATCAGGAAAATATTATCCAAGTTTAAGAAAAACTGGTGATATTTCAAATGGTGCATTATCAACTGGTGATGAAGTAAAATCTTTAGGTGAAATTATTGTTGATCAATTAAATTCTGATGGTACTTATTCTGGTCAAGGTTTTACAAAAAATGATTTAAAAATTGATGATTTAATTGGTAGAAGTATGGTAATTTCAAAAGATAATAAATTAGATGAAAAATCTTTAGTTGGTGTTTTTGCAAGATCTGCAGGAGTTTGGGAAAATTTAAAACAAGTTTGTACTTGTAGTGGTAAAACTGTTTGGCAAGAAAGAAAAGATGCAATTGAAAAAGGATTATAAAAAAAAAAAAAGATTTTGAAAATTAATGAAGTAATGAAAACGAAAAAATTTATTATAAAAAAGAATAATCATGAAAAAAAAAATAAATAAATAATAAATATATATATATACTATAAAATACCATTTTCTTGTAATAACATTGCAACTTTATCAGTACCAGGTTTACTCTTTGGTTCCATTGCTAAAGAAGTATCATATTGTTCTTCAATTGGTGGAGCATTTTCATAACCTTCTTTCAACATTTTTTGAATTTCATCAACTTGTTGAAAATTATATGGTTTAGTTTGAAATAATCGAATTGATTCAATAACTGCTGATAATTTTGCTCTTTTTGCAAAATTAATAACTCCTTGTTCTTTATTTAAATAATCTGGATTACCATCTTCTGTAAAAGTTAAATCTGTTAAAAAAACACCAAAAAATGGTACACATGGTACATCAATAACTTTATCCAATGTTTGTCTATATTCATAAAAATTTTTTGAACTACTCATTAATCTATTCATTGAATCCAATTCATTATTAATTTTTGGTGGTACTAAATCCCAAGTTTTTTTCATTCGATGAATAGTTGATGAATATAAACTACTAATAATAGCAGTCATTGAAGAATAATTATTTAATTGTTTACAATTAAATGCAACTTCAACAAAATATTTAATTGCATTTGCTCTCTTTTTTGGATCAGCAGATTTTAAAATAACACTTGCAACCCAATTTGTTAAATGATTACTATTATGAATAAATTCTCCAATTTTTTGTGATTGTTGTTGTTGATTATTACCTGCCAAAATTTTAGATTTTGAACTATTACTACTACATCCACGATTTAAACATTCTTGTGGTGTAATAACTTTAAATAATTCAAATTCTTTAATACATAATTGTCGAGCTAATTCTAATGGATCAATATCAGTTGGTTTAAATTTTTTTAAACTTTTTGGTAATATTGGTAATGGTTTTGGTTCAGTATTTTTTGCTAATCTTCTTTCAAATGATGGTTCTTTTTTCTTTTGTCGTTGTTCAATCATTAAAAGTAATCGATCAGAATTTTTAAAATCTTGTGCTTGTAATGTTGCAGCAAATTTATGCATTTTTTCTAATAATAATAATCTATTATCAATTGTTGTATTTGAAACAACAGATCCTTGTCTTGATGATTGACTTGATGTTGGAATCATTGGTGATTGATCATCATCTTCTAACCAATGTCTTTCTAACCATGTTTTTAAAACATTAACAACTTTAAATCTAATAATTCCTTGTTTATTAGTTCTCCATAAATTAAATTCTTCAACTTGTAATCCTTCTGGTGGTTGTAATGAAAATCTTTCTAATAATAATGTAAATAATTCATTAGCATCACTAAAACTTCTAAAAGTTAATAACATTGCATTATTAAAAGGCCAATCTGTAACTAAATGATTAGTTAATCTTTCAACTAATGATCTTAATGTACCACCTCTTAATCCTCCTTGTCTATCATAAACTAACTCTTGTGAAAAATCTAATTGTAAAAACCATGGTAAATTATCATCTTGTTGTCTAATTGATAATGCTGATGAATTTGATGTAATTTCGGTACTACTCATTTGTCGATGACTTGATGATGCAGTAGTTGGTGATCTAACAAGTGAAAAATCAGTATCAACACTTGGTCTATTATTAGTAATATTATGATTATTATTATTATTATTACTAGGATTTGATAATGTAGCCATTGATTCATTATTTTGAATTCTTGATGATGCAGATGAAGATATTGAATTTGTATTATTATTATTATTAGCATTAACAACATTATTAATCATATGTTCTCTTTCTTCTGCTAAAATTTTTGTAACTTTAGTTAAAATTTGAATACTACTTTTAACATTAGTAATTAATGATAATGTTCTTCGATGAACTCTAAATTGTCCTTTAATTAAAACTTCCATATATTTAGCTCCACCAGAAACTTGTTTAACTGATTTTGCCAAACTTTCAGATGGGATATCTTCAATAATTTCATTAATTTTTAATTGAGAATCATAAACTGTTTGTTTAGCATCTAAAAATTCATATAATAATTTTAAACATGCATAAACATCTTTTGATAATGGAGTTTGTTTAGTTGTTTTATGTAACATTGCTCTTCTTCTACCACCATAAAATATTGATAAATCCATAGTTTCAACTAAAATTAATGAAAGATTTATAAAATTTCCCAAATGTTTTAATAATGTAGTTAATTTTCTTAATCTTTCAGTAATAATTTTTTCAGTCTTTTCATCATTTTCATCTTCTTCATCAATTTCTTCACCTCCCATTATTTTATTAATTTGAATAACTAATTTTTCAATACTTTCTTGTTTTTCTTGTAATGAATTAGTTGCATTTTGATCAACTGGCATAATAGCATCAAAAGATTCCAATTGAAAAATTGATCCTCTTTTATGATTATTATTATTAGAAGATGAATTATTTGAAATTCCTAATCCTGCTGTACCACTAACAATTGAAGCTGTATCACTAGTTTCATGACCATGTGGTGTTAAAGCAACAGTATTCCATACCCCATCTCGATATTGTTTAACATTATAACTTGATGAAGTTGGTTCTAAAATTTTATCATCTTCATCATCTAAATCTAATTCATCTTTTAATAAAAATTTATATTTTGCAACAAATTTTTCAGAATCTTCAATTAAACTTTGACACATTTCTGTGAATTTTTCATTTGAAACACTAGTATCACTATTAATTGAAACATCACTAAACATGGTAGTTTGGGATGGTCTTCTACTATTATTAGATTCATTTCTTTTAATTGAACATAAATCACAAATTAATCCCAATTTTGATAAATTATTCATAATTTTTCTAAATAAAACTGCAATTTCTGGACTGGTTGTTGAACTTGGTAATGCACTTGGTGGAATTCCTGCCATTAAATTAATAGTTTGAACAGTATTTGCAACATCATTATATCGACCTGCTAATCCTGGTTCATCATATTTAACAAAAATTTCATTTAATGAACTAACTGCACTTCTTAATTTACCTAATAATCCACTCCATGTATTAGTTTCATTACTTTGAATAGTAAAAGATCCAGATGTTTTACTATCCAATGATGATCGACTTGATCTTTCTCTCTAAAAAAAAATATTGTTAGTAATTGTAATTCCTTTTTTTTTTTTTTTTTTTTTGTTATACATACTTGAATTTCATTTTCTGTCAAAACAGGAACTTTATCATTATTATATGCATGTTGTAAAAATTCTTGATCAATTGGTAAACTTTTTGGTATCTGTTCAGTATCTTTTTCAAAATCAACTTGTTCAAATGGAACATCTTCAGAAATATGTTTTCTTGTTGGATTACTATAAACTAATTCACCATTAGATACATGAGGAACCCAATGACTTGGTGAATATTTATAATTATCACTTTGAGTATCAACAACTTTATAACCTTCTAAATGTCCTCCTTGTACTGTTGGTTTTTTAGCATCAGTAGTTAATGATGATGAATATGATACATCTGAAACTTTTCTACTACTAGTACTACTATCATTGACATTAGTATTACTAATTGTTGGTACATCATCAGTATCTTGATTTAACTTTTGCTGTTGTAATTGTTTTTGTTGTTCATATGCATTTAAATCATCATCATCTCCAACTGAAATTGCTGCAACATAATCATTAATATTTGGTGAAAAACTTAAAGATGATGTAGAATTCATTGGATCTATTGATTCCATACTAACAATTTGATGTCGATAAGGTCTATTACTCATAAAATCATCTGTTAATCTTTTATTACTATTATTAGTAGTAGTAGTTGGATTAGTATTATTATTTTCTTGACTAAATTGTTGTGATTGTTGTAATGGTGGAGAAAATACCGGACTTCCAACCACACTATTAGATGCATTATTATTATTATTAGTAGTAGTAGTATCATTAATATTAATAGTTGAATTAGATGTCAAACTTTGTAAAGTATTAGATCGTTGTAACATTTGTTCACTCATATTTTGCATACTTTGTTGAGAATATAAAGATATATTGTCAGCTTGATTATTACTATGAGAACGTAACTGAGAAACTGATTGTGCATGACTTGGGTATTGTTGAGGAATAGGTCGTTGTTGTTGTGGTTGTGGTTGTGGTGGTAGTGGAGGTAAAGGTGCAATATTTGGAGGTGGTGGAGGTGCTTCATTTGGATCTACTGAGGTAGTAAAATTTGAAGGAAACCAACCAATTTGACCTTCTAAATTTGCTCCTTTCCACCATCCTGAATTTAATTTTTGTAAAACATATAAATATTCTCCTTTTCTTATTGGTAATGGACTTGCCATAGCATTATGTGGTTGATAATCATGTAATGATACTACAGTATCTTTAATTAATGATGCTTTATCTGGAATTGGCATTGTACTATAGCCTGATGATATTGAAACATTAGACGCCATTGGTAAATTATATTGGTCATTCATATGCTGTTGCTGACGTTGTTGTTGTTGAGGATATACGTGTTGTTGATTACTATAACCACCCATATATGGATGATTATGTTGTGGTTGTTGTTGAGGGTAATAATGTTGTTGAGATGCTGTTGATAATGCTGGTGATGATTGTCTATTGTCGTTTATATTATTTGTACTACCATTATTAAATGCATCTTGCATTCTAAAAGCATTCAAATCATTTCGTGAAGCCCTATTACTACTGGCTGATGAATCAACACGGGCCGTTCGACTCATAATAGTTGAGAACGAATTATTGATGGTTTATTTGAAGCAAAAAAAAAAAATGAAGAAAGATAAAATAAAAAAGGATATAGAATATGTCGTTAAAAAATATAAATGAATGAATGAAAAAAAAAAAAAAAAAAAAAATAGTAATTAAAAAAATGTTTATTAAAAGTCTAATAAAAAAAAAATTAAAATTGTGGGAGCGTGTGCAGTTTCTCTCTCACTCAGTTTTAAATGCTCAGTGCTCACACTGCTCGAGTGTGTGTGTGTGTTTTTTAATTGGAAAAATAAAAAAAAAATAATCGTATTTGTGTCTTTTTCGCTTAAAGCAGTTCTAAGACTTTGCTTTTTTCACGCTGCCGGCTTAGCTTAAAGTGCTACAATGCACAATGCCTGAAATTTTAAAATACATACATGTCCTGTACCCACTTACAAATTAAAAATATTATTACAAAATAATCGGACGGCCGACATTTTTAAGCCTTGCGGATCGTCAATTTACTGATTTTTTTTTTGTAAATCTATCAGGATGTTCATAAAAAAAAGTTTGACAACTAAATCTCATGATATTAAGATTTTGAAAAACAAAATTAAACGTTTTTTTAAGATTTAATTGAGTGATGTTAGAAAAAAGATGGTATGGGGAAAAATAGGATTTTAAAAAAAAAAAAGAATCCCGTTAAAGTTAGATTAACTAACAATGGTACGAACCTAAAAATTTTTAAGTTTAAATTTGCAGAATGAGGCTAGAGCAGCTAATTAAGTATGCACTTAAGTGGTAATTAATTAACAGTGAAAATTTCATCCATCCCAACATGAAAAAAAAAAAAAAAATAGGGGTCAAAGCTTTTTCTTCGGTTTCGCAAGTATTATTGAAGCTGCATCATCATAATTAATTAATAATATTAGGATACAGCCTGTAATAATACAGTACAGTGTAATTATGATCTATTATATTCAAGGCAGGATATCGATCATATTATATACATTATTTAATGTAAACATTATTATATATATATATATACCGTAATGGTTACATTAATATCAATTGGATGTACATGTGTTGTTTTATAACGATGTAAAATATATACCAGGTAATAGTATGATATATCTAACTATTAGGTAGGTAGTATTATGATTTTATATCTCGATATCTATAGTATACGATATTCTATAATATATAGAGCTTGTAACGTTACAGAGATTTCGTTAATGTGCAAGATGATATCTCATAATTCTCGATTGAGTTGCAGTCATGAAGTTATAATATCCTAATGATATCGATTTTATGGTCATATGTATATATATATTATAAAGTATACATAGGTTTATCAATTTGCAATGAAAATCATTATGAAGTTTTAAAGTCATGGAGATCAAATACCATGTACAATTATATCCATTATTACTGTATTATTACTGTATTATTGTATATCTGATCCATTCTAATTGAATTCTTAATGAGCTTAGGTGTAGTTGTATACCAGGTACTTAAAAGTTAATTGCAATGTTGAATTCAGAATACCACAATCCTTATAAATAATTATCTGGTAAAAAAGATTTTGCAATGCCCGTTCTGAAAAATACAATATTACAGCTTAATGTGAAACTACAATATCCCCCTCCTCCCACGACTCATTCAAATGTTTTACAACTCAATCACCCTTTTTAAGCCATGTATTAAAAAAATGCTTCAAGCTGATGTTATTGTTATTATTGTCTAATAATGTGAACACAGGTCAAACTATTTATGTAGGATCAAGGTCAACTTTTTTTTTTAAAACAGTTTGACCAATAAAACACAGAGTTTTAAGATAGATTCAGTTTAAGGTGGGCTTGAATGTGGTTATTTTTTAATCGTAAAAAAATTTTCAGGAGTATCTTGAGACCTTATTTATTCAAAAACCGAAGTATATGATGATATATAATTTGAAAATTGATAGGTTTCTCTTTTAGCTCTACATAGTTTAAAGTACTATTGTGTGGGTTAAAGGCTAATTTAATTAAATCGATGCTTTATAACTGAACTCTAGTAGATTGATATATAGTTACTAACTAGGTCAGCGATATTGCTCAGTTTTTGTATATCTAAAAAGTATATATACAATTTATGTATACCGTCAGTGGTCATGCATTCCACACTGATATCGTACGCTATATACCGGCCGCGCTCCCTAATTTACTCAGAACTCTCATTTACCATGGCAGGTAAGTTTCATAATAATAGCTAGTACTATAGGCATCGTGATCTTTTACATCTCTTCATTGTTCTATAGCTATCGATACTTCAGCTGGTTTTAGGCCTGCTTTACCCCATAAGTAACTAGATATATTAATATTAATATTGTCTATATATAAGATATCTGGGGAAATCGATTGATCAATTCTATAGATTTACATTGATAACCACGGCAGCGTAGGTATTTTATGATCCATGGATACGCATTATTCCAAAATGTTTTCGTAACTTAATTATAATTATAATTGTAAATAACTACCAGGTAGTGATTGATATCTATAGTACGCTTACGTATATATAGTATATATCATGATTGGTAGCTAGCGCTATATATCTACCACTTGATCGTACGTTATACAATTAATTCGACAACAACTATATATATAGTAAGCTTTAAATTTACAACTCGAGATCTAGATATATATATATATATTATAATATTATATATATACATATATGTTTGTATATTTCTACATATTACTAACATGTACAGCTATAGATAGCTTAATAAAATATATGTTTAAAATATCGATACAGTATATAGAGCATATATAATAATTAATAATAATAATAAAATTAAAGTTAAAGGTACGTACGATATCGCGATCGATTTAAGTTAATTTTATGCTTATCTATAACTCTAGCTATATATATATTACTAAGGACTCTTATTATAATTAAGTGAAGTTATGTATATATATATACAACTTGTACATGTGCACGTACTTACCTGCAGCTGGTATTAATTATATTATATAATATATATATATTTCAGATCTCGATGAATCGATACGGTACTATCCTATATATCTACCATATATATATATCAATTGAGGTAAGATATATATAGATATATAAATATATGGCTCGATCGAGATCTAGAGCTATATATCTGATATATAGCTAATTAGTTCACACTCTAAATTAATATATATATATATATATACTGTATGTATACGTATATGCATGTAGTAACTAGTAATATTATGTATACTATTGTCTATATCTAGTATAACTGGTATATCAATCTGAATCGATGTTAATTGATCAATCAATATTATCTTAAAAGTGTACAAATTAGTTTAGTAATTATAATTATATACCGGCTTCATGATCAATGATTAATGCATGTATGATATATAGGATATATTATAATATACCATGGCATAGCTAGTATTATAATTAATACATCATGGTATATCGATCCAGCTGATACTTCAATTTAAGTCTATTGAATTGATTGATTAATTGATTAATTGACTGTCACAGTGGCTTAGCTCAGAGATATACGTACATTTAAAACTGTTGTTGTACACAACTGATCAAGATGATCGAAGATCAAACGTTTTAAGATCAATGATATAGATCGTAAATATTATGATTCTAGAATATTTTACACGTTACACCTGTATACTTAGTAGTAATAGTACCAGGTAAGCCTAGGCCATTATTATTCAGATTTATACATGTACCGCGCGTCGACGTCTCTAATTTTGCTCACAGTTTATACTACCAATCAATTGATTTAAATCAGATATATGTATACTGATATATTTAAACTTTACATTGCAATTTGTATATGCTAATATTAATTGAGTTACCAAGTATCATCATACACCAGCGATCGAGATATATAATTATAAGGTTTGATTAGATTGCTTTAAATTTTAAACTATATATTATAGTATACAAAAGTTAACTGAGATGCTAAATATTGAGTATATATATATACACTAATATATAGCACATAGTAATTAAGTTCTATTATAATATATATATATATCTAAGGTCTATTAGAATCTATAGTTAACAGCTATCATTAACAACGATTAAGAAAACTAAGCTAAGACTGAGTGTAACCTAATAGTGATAAATCAGATATCCCAGCATCTAGGGAACGTTTTGATTAAGTTGATCAATATTCTGTTACAGTTTTTAAGACCTATTAGCTTATTTAATTTATAAGCTATAGACTAAGTGCAGCTGACAGCTGGACCAAGTGTGTGGGAAAACAGTACCGGAATTTAATTTAAGCTTTATATAATATAGTAGCGCACGGCTTCAAGTTACCATTGATTAATGTTATATATTAATTCATGGTACGTACAATGTATATCCATACTCGTATTGCATTGTTTTTTGTATGACTAAAATCATGATTGAACACAAAAAAAGGTCATTCAATAATTAAAAAACCTATTGGCAAAAAGAAATAATGTTTGAGTTCTTTATTCTTTAAATTACAGCTTATAATGGTTTTAGAGTCTACACTACCAGGTACCAGCTGTACAATTTGTACAAGTACAGTTGTAGTGATGAAAACTTGTACAGCATAAAAACCTCCCAACCATCAAAAAATACTTAAAGTCTAGACAAATTCAAACAACACTGTACTAATAGACACCCCCGATCCGATATTTTTTTTCACAATTAAAAAAAAAAAAAAAAATTTCTCATCAACGATTGGGCAATAACAACAAGAAAAAAAAAAAAAAAAACTTTATATCTTGAAATCTAATAGTTTTTTGTATTAAATAAGAATGTTTTCTAAATCAATTACTCGATCACTAAGTTTAGTGACACGACAATCAACTAATGCAATTAAATACACCCCTATCGTGCTAAGAACTCAACAATTTCATACCTCTAAACCATCTTTAAAAAAACAAAAAAAAGGTGGTAATAATAAAAAAGATAGAGAAGTTTCAATTGATACACCAGTTGATCATAATTTACCAGGACCAAATGAAATTAAAAAAGATTTCAAAACTTTTGAAAATAGATTCAAAGATGCAGTTGAACAATTTGTTATTAAATCAGCTGAATCTAAACAAGGTAAAGCAAGTACATCAAAAATTGGACAAATGAGAATTCCATTATCATCAAGTGAAGAGCCACAAGATTTAAAAAATATTTCAAACATTCAAATTAAAAATAATAATAAAACTATTGTTTTAACAGTATTTGATCCAAAACATGTTAAATATATTCAATCAGCTGTTTTGGCAGAAATGGGAGTTACTCCACAAATTGATAGTCGAAATGCACAAGTAATTTTAATTACATTACCAACTAGAACTGCTGATGCAAAAAAAGAATTAGCTAAACAAATTAAACAAGAATATGAACATTTTAAAAATTCACCTTCAAAGCATTCATTAACTAATATTAGAGAAGATTTTATGAAACATTTGAAAAAATCACATTCTGGTAAAACTATTACTGATGATGAATTCAAATCTTTCACTAAAGATGCAGAAAAAGTTTTTAAGAAATACTCTGATGATTTGATGAATAAATTTAAATCAGTTGAAAAAAGTGTTTTAAATGAATAGATTTTTTTTTTTTGTTGTATTTAGATTAGCAGTAATAATATTAATATACATATTTTTGTCAATTTTTTCTTTCATCTTGCTTTGGGAGTTTAATTATACACGTAATAACGCGAAAAAATACGCATTAAAATTTTTTTATCCCCACTTTTTTTCTATTTTATTTTAAACTTTTATTAATTATTAAAACCCTTTTCAAGTTTTATAGAAATTTTATGTTAAGGATGGCCATAACTAGATCCAAACGAGCTATACAAGTAGCACAAGCAGAAATAATACATTCACCAACAAAAAGATTAAAATCTACAAACTCGAAAAGAGTTTCTTTTAATCCTATACCACAATCATCACCACAAAGAAAATCATCTCCACCTGTTTATTCAGAACATGTTGATAATAATGAAAAAGTTATCGAGAAATCTATTATAAAAAGTACTTATATCAGACCAGATAGTATAATGGTAACAGAAAATTCAACAACAGAAATTGAGGATCCTTCAACTCCTCCAGATAGTTTTAATCTACCAGAAACCTTACCAGAAGGAGATACTGCAAGTAATGACAATATAAAAGAAAAAGTTACAAAAATTAGTATTGAAAAAACTATATCACCTGTCAAAGTTCCTGAACCAGAAAAAAAAGATTTATTTAGAGATTTACCTAATGCTTCTGCATCATTAAGAGAAAATTTAGATGAAGAATTTGTTAAAGGACTTGATTTTGTATTATCAGTGGATCCATCATTAAAAAATTTAGTTGAAAATAGTAGTTTTACAACTTTTGAAAAAAAAGAAATTGAAAAATGTAAAAAGGATACAAGTTTTGAATATTTAATGAGAAGTATTACTGGACAACAAGTTTCAGGAGCAGCAGCTGCATCAATATTAAAAAGATTTGTTGCTGTATTCAATGATGGTGACGATACTAAGTTTCCAACTCCTCAACAAGTGTTTGAAGCAAAATATGATGATTTAAGAGGTGCAGGATTATCTGGAAGAAAAGTTGAATATGTTCAAGGAATTGCAAAAGCATATATTGATGGATTATTATCTGATGAAATTTTAAAAACTGAAACTGATGAAAGAATTTTTGAATTATTGTGTAGTTTGAAAGGTATTGGACCTTGGACAGCAAATATGTTTTTATTATTTTTTTTACATCGAATGGATACTTTTGCTCTTGGAGATTTAGGAGTTCAAAGAGGAGTATCAAGATATATTGGTGAACGGCCATGGTTGAAATTAGAATTAAGTAATAAACAAATTGAACAAGTAAAAACCGCAACAAAAACGACAAAAAAGGTTGTTGCTAAAAAGAAAACTAGTGTTAAATGGACACCACCAAAAGATGAAGATATGATTTATGTTTCTGAAAAATTTAAACCGTACAGAAGTGTATTCCAAATGATTATGTGGAAATTAAGTGATATAAATTTGGAAGTTTTAGAAAAAAGTTCCAAGTAACTTTATATACATTTTTTTAACTTATTTATTAATAGATTTTTTTGTTGGTTGCATGTATACCTATGTAGTTTTCGACAAATTTTATTCAAATATAAATGCAAGTACATGTATAAGTGATACTTGAGTACAATACCTTTTTTTAATATTGAATCCTAAATAGTTGAGTCACACCTATATGTATGAAATAGGAAATTTTGACTAAGATATATCTAGCACAAATTCGTTAGAACTTATAAACATATATATTATTGCAAAACAAACAAATTTTTTTTTCATTATTATAAAAAACTATAGAAGAAAAAACAACATAAGATAGGAAATATTAATTAATAAAACATAAAAAAACAATCAAAAAACACAATAATTAAAATACTTGAACACAATAGATATCTTCATACTTTCATAATAAAAATATAATGATAACAAAACCACCTAAGTGGAAATATGAGCTGTTGGAGGCGTAGCAGTATATGGACTTGTTGTTTGTGGATTAGCTTCACTAACAGGTTGTGGGGCAGATGCAGGTTCTCCTGTAGATAAATCAGGTTTTGGTTCAACATTTGCTGTAGTAGTAGTACCAGCAGTAGCTGCGTTTCTTTCAACATCGGTAGTAGTTAAAGAACTATTAACACCACGAGTAGTTCGACGTCCTGCAATGAAATTTTTAACAACTAGAATTGTTGTAAAAAGAAATGCTAACCAACAAATAGCACCCATAGCTGCTGCGGCTTTCCCAGTGGCGCAAAAATCTGGCTTGATTCTTCTACATCTAGTACCACCATGGTCAGCAGCTAATGCAATCCAAGTGGCAAACCATAATAACATCATAACAACTTCAATAGCCAAATAAACAAAATTCATTGGATGTGCTGTTGGTGAAATAAATTCAAAGAATAAAACTGGTACACTAATAAACGTTAAAATTGCAACTGCAATACCCAAAGCATCAACATCATAATAAAAAGATGAAAAGTATTTATTTGTACCTGATACAGCAGCAGCACACAAACTTAATACAAGGATGGCAAAAACAATTTGAACAGCTCGTAAAGTAGTTAGTGGTGCTTTATATTTGATAGATTGCAAATCAAAACGATTCATTATTTGTTATCTTGTGGAGTAAAAAAATATATATGTTTTTGAAACTATTTTTAATTTGATGATTTTGATAGAAAATGTTTAGTCGTATGTTTATCAATATTGTACTAACAAAGTATTTTTATTAAAAGAAAAAAAAAAAAAGGACGATCGGGAGGCTATTTATAATCTTTTAAAACTAGTTCAAGAAAAAAAAAAAAAAACTTCGTTAATAATATTATTAATTTATAAAAGCAAACTGCATAAGATCAAAAATAGCCAATTTTTTACATCGATTATTAATAAAATTATCTTCGATCCGGATTGAAATATTATAACAAGGGTTGAAACATGATCTATATATTACATATAACCATGGGATAACAATAATTTTTTTATTGTACAACTTGTAAAGATAATAGTATTAGATGACCAGCTTAAATATGGGTGGTAATAGACCCTCTATTAATTTTATTGGAAATCTTAATTATTGCTTTATTTGTGGTACCGGTGATGTTTTTTTTTTTTTTTGATTAATATTTATTATTTCTTTAAAATCTATACATCCATCCCGGATGTACCAGTGACCAGCGTAATCGCTTTTAATGTTTTTGATTTTTGAAACATTTTGAATCATAACATAAGACTATGATAACCTAATTAGCTAAGCATATAATAGTAGGTACAATTGATATTGTACGTTAATAAACATCCAGATTGTCTAGAAATCTTTATAAAGAACATTACATGTATCGAGGATATATTGTATAATTTATAAAGCCTACCAACCAACCGGTAACTATATATATAAATGTAGTATACCTATTCATATCATTGCAAGTAATGTTCATATAATAAATATCAACGACAATACCAGCTACTATTGTATTTTTTTAGAGTACTTAGAAAAGCTATAGATATATAGATGATAGAATGATCGATATGTAAATTTGACTTTTAACTACAGTATAACCATATACAGTATACATATATATATAAATAAAAGTCAGTGTAAGATTGGATGCTTTTTTCACATGCGGCAGCATACATACAATAATCGAATTTGATCCCAGAGCTCTCACCGGCAGAAATCGCCTGTTTTTTCTATACATACAATGACCATGACAGGCATATTTCACATTAGCTGTATACACAATATCGATTGTTAACTTCCATACTTACAGAGTAGTCTTATGGGTGTTTATGCTCCTGGTACCCACATTAATTATAAAAGTCCAAAATGATCAATAGTTAAAAATTAATTATAATTATCTCGTGCTAAACGTACTGCAGCGCTGGTCTACCTTCTATACTACTTGTATATCTAAATAGAGCTGTAGAAAGAAGGATCGACTTTTATTTTTAAATTTAAATTCACAGCCAGGGTTTGAATAATTTCCGGATTCTTTAGAAATATTATACAATAATATTGTATATTCGAAGTCAGTATACCTTAAGTTTTGAATGCCTTAAGTAATTAATTATGAGCTATTATCTGATGCATGCAATACTATATTTGCAGGGTCCACGATCGATACACTCAAATTTTATTTTTATTTTTATTTTTTTGAATTGTGCATGCATACATTACACTGCTCATGATGGCTTGATATCTAAGAAATTGCCATGGCTAGCTACCAGAGTATATGTACAGGGCCCACTAATTAAGCTATCCAGATATCATTATTTAACTAGCAAGCGGCTAACCCTGCATATAAGCATTATCATAAGATATATATATAGCTACTGTAGTACAGGGAATACCAGGTAACAATTGATTGAACGATTAAAGTTACAATTACAGTAGCCTAAACCGGTAAGTGCACTAGGCCGTATACACAGTATATTATAATTACTTTGTACTTACTTGTAAGCAAATCTTATCGCAACATGTACAATTGGGACTTGTGCGATAAAGATACCGCGGTAGATCAGATACACAGTAGATAAAAAAATATTAGTGCAGCTGTTATATTATAATATATATATGAAGTTTATAAGCCTTGCGGGGCTGAATGATGACGTCCATGCATATTATTGCGCATGCTGCAGCTACCAGTAGCTGGAGACAGAGTTCAACAGTACAATACATGTATATTGAGGGCCCGGTAGATCTCTAGAAAGTTAATTAACCATTGTTATAAATTTGGTTACTAGGTATATCCAAGTTGATTATTCAATTATAACTGTAATTAAAATTTTGATTACAGTAGAATTAAATATGTATATACAGCTGGTATAAGTAACAACTCGCAGATATCGCATACACAGAATTCAATATATTAATTCCAATATTCGAACACCAATATATATCGATAGATCTTCAGATAATATTTTTAAATAAATTTAATGTAGTCAGATTTTAAATGTATATTTGCACATGTATGGTATACTATAGCAGAATAATCAATGATTGCAAAAAACCATTAATTGTTGCAATATCCACTACAAGACCTACTTTATAAATTAATGCATGTACAATTGGACATCTACCCGAGTTCGATTACCATGGATCAACCGAGATGATAATTATCTTTCTAATATTAATTACATGTATTTGTACAAGCATTACTTTATTTTTATTTTAGCTTTAGTATGAATTTATATATATATTTGTACACATGTATTTATTAATTAATTATTATAGTATGTAATTCAACCTTTTGGTATACCGTTTTTAACTCCAATATCCGGATACATACAAAGTAGATATCTAAATCTGACTATCCATGCCATGGATTTCAAAGCTCTAAGTAAATATAATAATTAACAGATCTTAGTAATATATAATACACCCAAATTTAATTGATAAATTTTAAAATTGCAATCTGAACTATAGCTATTACCAGGTATAAGACAAATACATGTTCCAAGCGAATGTACAATATTATATATTGTTAAACACCATAGATCTCGATGCATGTCATTTGATAGCCTAGAATACATGTATCATTTTACAGCTTCATTATAATATTACAAGTAGTATTATAATATAATTTTTTTGTTATAATATATATATAGCAGTATAATTATATATGGGATATAAAGTAGAATGCCTTTGTTAAAGGCTATTGGTATAGACGTCTCTTGAGTATACTGGTATATATATTTGGTACTATAGATACGTCCACACCCACATATATATGTTACCTAGGCTTACAATATATTATTCAGAGTTAATCTATAGTGATCAAAACTGATATACATCTACTACCTCGAGCTAACTAATCTGACCTGAGGTAGACTTTTTGAATTAGTCTAGCGATATAAATTTATAGCTGAAAGATTACAATATGCCATACAAATTTATGATCTACTGTAATATTTATGAATTTTTTCTTTTCTTATTTTTTTTTTTTTTTAGCATGTTTATTGATTTCTTCGTTGTCTATGAAAGAATTAATAGAATAACAAATAATTGATAATAAGAGCTGCTGCAGGCTGAGTACACAAGTTTTTCCCCACTTTTTTTTATGAAAGATAAATGCTTACAACAAACAAGCTCTATAATCAATCGGAATCCGGTGACTGTTGGGAGTTTGTACTAGTACCTGGGTGGTATGCCCACATTTTTTCTCTTTTATAAGATCAAATTTTAACGGTGGTCGGAGGTCGGAGCCGATCAAATTGATCAGCTTACATTTGATCTGGTTTATTAAACTACCAGGTGTAGTCTACAACCATGATTTATTCACCCTGGGGTAGTAAGCAAAGTTCTTAAAAACAGTTGAGTGCACAGTATTTGCATTTGTAATTACTCTATCTGATATCGGTACTACCATTATAGAGCTCTTTACAACACATATTATATTATGAAACTGGTTTTTAGATGAAGATTAAAAAGCTAACAAAAGTTTATATTTAAGTGTAGGTACATATAGGTTATAAGTGCATGCATGCGTAATTATAAGCTTGTACCAGTTAGTTAACTTATTTAGAATATATATTGATCATTTTAAGAGTCTGCAATATATATATTTCGATTCATAATCTATACTACCGATATATATATTTCAACTGTATATCTACTAGTTGTAAATTTATATTCTGCCATGGCTAATTAATAATTAATGAAGGAAAGATTAGTGGTCAATTATATTTTATCAGTATACATGTGCTTTTTTGTTTTAATAGCTAAGTCCCTGATGTTTACATATCTAATTTAAATTTAAATAATCGATGATCAGAATTCTATATATAGTTAATTAATATTTCAGGTTTTACATGTATGCATGCATCCATGGGCTTTATGGAAAATAAATGAGGTCTATCAATTGATTGATGTAAACTGAGTGTTTTTAAGTTTGTTCAAATTTTCAATTGGTGTCATAGTATATAATTAATATGTAGTGTATACAGTATATATAGCAATTAAATATTCAACAATTTATTATAATTATAATTAATATTGTTCGAAGAGTACTAGAGTTAGTTGTTGGTTGAAGGTTCTAAGTTCCGCAAGATTATTTGTATATATACACTGGGGCACAAATTAATCAATTGATTCGACATATATTCTAATTATAAGTAATAACATCATCTAAAATCATGGATTAACTACTACAGTATATACATACGTTATCAAAGATTTAGGACTTTTTAGATTTTATTTTCGGATCCAACTTTGAAATGACATTCAAAGATTTTGCTCGATTTGATTGCATGCGATTGCATATCCAAAAAATTTTAACAAAATTCTAAGGAATACACCTCTCTACAAGTCGAATTTGTAGACCGTCCTCTACAAATTTGGCTTGTAGACAGGTGTGTATGTAGACTTTTTTTGCTTTTTCTTAGTTGTTTTTTGCTTTTTTTTCGACCTAATTATCCATTAAGATTGGAATTTAAGTGATTTAATTGTCAGAAAAGCATTTGTCAACCACATTTTATGCGGCTTATGCGGCTCTGAGAACTCGAATAATCTGAATTAATTCTATTTTGAAACTTTTTGATGATATTATTTGGCATATTTAGTTATTTAAAAGTGTAAAAATCAGAACTAGCGTGTTCATTTTTATAATATCTGTTTTTTTTTTTATTTCCTTCTTTTATCTTTTACTTTTGAATCAACTTTCTGTAAAACTAGAAGACATAATATAAGATAAAAAATTTGAAAAAGGTATACAAGTTTTTGTCTAAATTGTTAAAATGGGCGTCAAATTTTCAGAAGAAAAATTATGCAAATATCTTTAAAAAGTTGCTTAAAATTAAATCGACCGATCCTTGCTTTGCATATGCACAACTTTATACAAACTCTGACATTTTTGGTCTAAAAAGTCCTTTTATAAATCTATATGGCATGACATGTGTACTTATAGATCTTGAGTATATACATATACATACTGTATATCAGATATAAATGTATTTATATATAGGTATTTTTTTACACAGGTTCGAATCATAAATCTAGCTTCGAGCTCTGTATCGATCAATAGATTTTTAATTAATTAATTGAAATTGCTAGTATATACTATATATATATGTACAACTATAGATATATATATAGCTAGTATCTATAGCTATAGGACACAGCAATGATATATCAATAGTTCCTGCAGCATTCATGATCTTATAATATCTATCTTAAATTTAACATACGATGCATATATTTATAATGTATTAGCGTCCAAACGTGCCATTTTGAATTAACATTAATTATATACATGTTGATATTTAAATTAATTATAAGCTGCACTGCCATGGCTAGATATTAGTCAATTAACTTTTAAATTTATAACTTATATATATATAGGAATATCTCGATATCATTTGTACAAGTTACATAAATTATTATATACTGTATATAATGTATATTTCATGAGTTACATGAAGAACATCAGACGGCAGCGTGCCATATCTCATGAACTAGCCGATATATATATATATACATAATGATTAATCTATAAAATATTTTTCCCTCAAGCTTATAAGAATTCGAACCATCATCCTCCACGACCAGTGCCATTATACCATGGTACATGTAATATTCTATTTGCAACATGTGTTTTTCTAGATACTATTATAATGGGTTAGATAGATTTGATCTGATAAAACTCAATTGTTATCTCACGGCTAGCTATGAATGGTCTGCAGGGTACGTATTTACAGCTTGTATTTAATATCTGGATATACCTATGTATTACTATCTATACAGACACTGTATATATACAAGTACATTGGTACGTAAAAGTTTTAGAATTCAGTAAGTATGCAAATCTAATCTGATTATATATAAGCCGATATTATATCACCATACTATCATTCAGAAGACAATACAAAAAGATGTAGACAATACACAAGATGTAGACTCTTCTCAATATTAGTTAATCACAAAAAATAACTTAAAGGATTGTTATTTTAATTAAAAGTACCAAGGTGGTTTGAGTTGATGTGATTTAAGAAACATCCCAAAAAAAAAAAAAAATAAACCTTTTGAAACATTATTTTACTTGGCATTAAAATCTAATCTGATGTGCAAAATTTTTTTTTCAGTGGTCCTGGAACACTTTGTCTTAAAGTATTAGCTTTAAAAGAAAATTATCTGATAATCCGGATCTTTTTCTTCAATTACTTTTAAAATTAAAATAGAACTTTAAGTATAGATTGCATATTTCACTTAAATTACCAATACTTAATATCCGGATGGTAGTTCAAATCTCATAACAATCATTATAAGACAATGGTACACTTTCTATTATAACCATAATATAAGAATACTTAAGACAAAAAAATTTTCATCAAACTCTACTGGGTCCTGTACATAATATTAATAGGCCTGTTAATTATGACTATCGGATTGATCTTCCGCCTCTTGCAAAAACCGTTCCAATCAGATTGATCTGCAAATTTATTAACTTAATTTTTTTTTTTTTATCAGATAAAGTACTTAATAAACGAGATTTCTGATTTCTAGTTATTAATTTTTTTTTTTTTTTCTTCTTTCTTTCATTCTTTTTTTTATTACTTATACAAATCTGTGTACCACCAAACATTGATAAATATGAATAGTTCTACTAATTCTATAGAAAATTCAGAAAAACAAAATTATTCTAATAATCCAGATATTGAAAGTATCAACAATGATGATTATAATTTACCATCAAAAACACTAAAAACAAAGGAAGATGAAATAATCAAACCTATTGGAATTCGGAAGATTGAAATTATTAGTAAACAATACGGAATGTACGGTAAAGTTATGGTATATTTTTTCATCTTTATTTTTGGATATGGATATGGTTTAGATGCTTTAATTAGAGGAGTTTATCAAACAATGGCTACTAGTTCTTATAATAACCATTCTTTATTAAGTACAATTAATGTTGTTAAAGGAGTTGTAGCAGCTGTGACACAACCAGTTGTTGCTAGATTAACAGATGTTTATGGTAGAATTAGTTTATTAATCATTCTATTAATGTTCTACATTGTTGGTACTATTATTGAGTCACAAGCATATGATGTTCAAAAATTTGCAGGTGGTACTGTTTTATATCAGATTGGTTATACTGGATTAGTTATGATTATGGAGTTAATTACGTCAGATTTCTCTTATTTAAATTGGAGATTAATTAGTTTATATGTCCCTGCTTTACCTTATATTATTAATATGTGGATATCTGGTAACATTACAGATCAAATGAATGATAAATGGTCATGGGGTATTGGTATGTTTGCAATTATTACTCCAATTGTTGCAATTCCTTTAATCGTTTCATTATTTCATATGGATTATAGGGCTCATAAAAGCCCAGAATGGAAGCAGTTTGAAAATGAAAAAACTGGTATCAAACAATTGGGTATCAAAGAATATTTTATTACACTATTTTGGAAAATTGATCTAATTGGTGTTATTTTAATGGCAGGATTCTTAATTTTAATGTTAGTACCATTAACATTAGCTGGTGGAGTTGAAGATGAATGGAAAAAAGCAAAAACTATTGCACCAATTGTTATTGGGTTCTGTTTCATTCCATTATTCATTTTTTGGGAAAAGAAATGTCCATTTCCATTAACACCTTTTAATATTTTAAAAGATCGTGGTGTTTGGGCCTCATTAATTATTGCATTATTAATTAATCTTGTTTCTGCATTACAAGGTGATTTCTTATTTACTGTATTACAAGTTGCTGTTGATCAAACCACTGCTAGCGCTACAAGAATTAGTTCATTACAAGGATTTGTTACTACTGTTGCAGGATTAGTTGTTGGCTTTATTGTTGCTAAAGTTAGAAGAATTAAAATTTTTACTAATATTGGTACTACTTTATGGTTAGTTTCAATGGGAATGATGATTAAGTTCAGAGCAGGTACAGGAGCTAAAGCAGGTATTATTGGAGCACAATGTTTAATGGGGGCTGGTGCTGGATTATTTACTTACCCTGTTCAAGCTGCTTTACAATCAAGTGTTAGACATGAACATATGGCTATTGTTACTGCATTATATTTGAGTGTTTATAATGTTGGTGCCAGTATTGGTAGTGCAATTTCTGGTGCAATCTGGCAAAATATTTTACCAAGAGAAATTGCCAAAAGATTACCAAATAATTTGGTTGATTTAGCTTATGGAGATCCATTAACATTCATTGGAACTTATTCGTGGGGAACTCCAGAGAGAGTGTTATTAGTTGAAGCTTATAAATATACTCAAAAAGTTTTGATTACTGTTGGAACTTGTATGTGTATTCCTTTAATCATGTGTACATTTATAACAAGAGATTATAAGTTAGAAAATGTTCAATCATTAGAAGAAAAAATTATTGATGATGATAAAAATGAAAAAAATAAAAGCTGGACTGATATGTTGGTTCCAAAATTAAAATAAAATATATTAATAATATACATGTATGTATATACTGTATACACATTCATGCGCATATGCATGTTAGTAATTATAATTATAATACGTACTCTCATTATATACAGTCGGTGTTCAGGAATATAACCACCCCGATATTTTTTGAACAGTTAGAAAAACGACAAGTTTATAGCTTAACTTATCTAGCTGATGAATTGGATTAAAAAACGTATTAAAGGGTACCATATTAATCTCTGGAACTCGCAGATTATGAATATATATTTAAATATTATATTATTATTGTTTGGATCCTTTTTTCTAGGCCATAGTAAACAAAAAGGTAAAATGGTTTTAAGAAACCACCAATTAATCTTTTCTTATTCAATAACCACATATAGCCCCATCAATTAACCGTAAAACTATTACCAATCTTTTAAATATACCCCAAATAATTATATTACGTTGCTCATAGTTAAATAACCTCTATTAGCTTTAAGTTTTTTCGGAGTATATCTGGTTGGGTAAAATTGTGTCTAGCCGTCTTACCCTTAAGAATATTTAGAAGGACAAACATGAAATTATTTGTAAGAACTGGCAAAAAGATTTAATTCAAAAAAATAAGGGAGCTTTCTTGCTACATTCATTTGGTCATTGCAGCTTTGTTATTTCAATTCATGATCTCATGGCAGTTAAACATTTTTAATGATATAACAACTATACACCTCTGAATAACACTGAGATTCGATTAGAAATTCTTCAAAAATACTCAAAACTGTTGACCAGTCAACAGTATAATAGGCTTGTTAGGGCACTATTAAAGGTATTTGAAGTATTTTCCAGAGTAATTGGAGCAGCTATAGTATATGATGTAGTACGAAAATGTTGCTAGTCGGATTTAAGTTGTAGTAAGCCTTTATATTGAATATTAAAAAGAAAGTGCTAAAACAATTGAATTGTTGAAAACCAAGTAAACTCATATATTCTATAAACTCCAGTGATTTTTATGATACTATTTAATATACTTTTTGATTATCTTAATGCTATGTATATTGAAGTTATAGCTTGGTGTACATCATGATCATGGTGAAAAAAATCGGGGGTGGTCTTATTTCTGTTCCGGACTGTATATACATTATAATATAGGGCAATATCGATATTAGAACTTTTTAGACCAAAAAATAGAGGTTGTAGAGAGTTGTACATATGCAACGCAAGGATCGGTCGATTTAATTTTAAGCAGCTTTTTAAAGATATTTGCATAATTTTTCTTCTGAAATTTTGACTCCCATTTTAACAATTTAGACAAAAAATTGTATACAAAATATATATATATACATTTTTCAATTTTTTGATCTTATATAATATCCTTTAGTTTTTTCGAAAATTGATTTAAAAGTAAAAGATAAAAGCAGGAAACAAAAAATAAAAAATATATTATAAAATTGAACATATGTTAATTTTGAATTTTCACTTTAAATAAACTACATATGGCGGAATTTATCATTAAACAACTTGAAATTAAAAAAAATTCAAATTATTCGAGTTTTCAGAGCCGCATCAGCCGCATAAAATGCGGTTGAGTAAAGCTTTTCTGACGATTAAATCACATAAATTCGAATTTTAATCAATAATTCAGTCGAAAAAAAGCAAAAAACAACTAAGAAAAAGCAAAAAAAGGTCTACATACACACCTGTCTACAGGCCAAATTTGTAGAGGACAGTCTACAAATTCAACTTGTAGAGAGGTGTATTCCTTAGAATTTTGTTAAAATTTTTGGGATATGCAAGCGCATGCAATCAAATCGAGTAAAATCTTTGAATGTCATTTAAAGTCGGATCCGAAAATAAAATCTAAAAAGTTCTAATAGAACATTAGAATTCAAACGTGTAGTAAGTCAAGCTGTTTTAAGATTAAGTCACAAATACTAATTAATCGAATATTAAAAAAAAAAAAAGTAAAAATAATACTGGTTAGATCGTAAAAATATGGTACCGACGAGATTCGAACTCGCGAGGACTCTGTCCATTCGATAACATAATTTCTTAAGTCGAACGCCTTAACCAACTCGGCCACAGTACCTTTTTCTTTTTTTTGTGTAAGACTTTCTAAGAAAGCATCTTACAAACTTGATCGTATGTCAAGGAGAATAAGAGTAGCGAATATATACGGGGAAAATCGGTGGTTTTAGCCTAATGGCAAATACTTCCATCAGACCATACCATCCAAAGGTCATGCCTTAGGTCGCCGGTTCGAACCTTTCCAGAAACATTCTGTGTTTCAAAAATCTCCGGGAGAGAGTTTTAGTCGGTTAGAGTCCGACACTGTTGTGCTTCGGTACTTCGTCCGTTCTGGATTTCTCTTAGCTT